>JAIFGZ020000623.1:600000-839786 GCA_019925245.2 Oryza australiensis
CTCTCTCGGCTCAGCTCTCTCTCCCTGAGCTAGCGAGCGGATCACGTCCAACTCCCGTTACTTCCTTTTTCTTTTTCTTTCCTTTCTTCTTCTTCCTCGCGAGTCCGACAGCGCAGCACAGCCGAACAATGGCGAGGGAAACCGGAGCTCCGCATCTAATCGATCCTACTCCCTCTAGGCGACATAAGGAACTCTCCCCGAGGCATAGCCGAACCGAGGAGGCGGCGGAACGAGCCGGCGACGGCAGCCTTGCCGCAGCGGCCGTGACGCACGGTGCCGGCATGCTCCGGTCAAGTTTCGGCTGAACTAGCGGGTCTCGAGCAACTACGGGACATGGGGAAGCTAGCTAGGGGCTCGGATCGGCCGGAAAGGGCGGTGGTGTCCTAGCGACGTGCGCACGGCGACGGCAAACAGAGGAAATGCGGCGGCTCATCGGCGACGGGTCTCGCGGCTAATCGGTCCGGGAAACTTAGGGAAAACGAAGCTTATACCATGGAGATCGTGGAAGTACCTTCAATTTGGGAAGAAATCGACTAGGGACGACGAATTTTGGACTTTGCTCCGGGTGGTCGGCGCTAGGGTTCTTCGGCTCCTCGTCGGTCTCCTTCAAAATTCGAGCGATGCGGTGGGGGAACTTTGGGGGAAACTTGGGGAAATGGAGAGGAGTGACTCACGAAGAAATCTTGTATAGGGAACTTGATCGCCTCGGACTTTTTATAGGTGTTCCATGCCGGTTAGCTCGGGCGAGGCCAACGGCCATGGCACGCGCGCGGGGGTCATGGCGACGTGCGGCGAGCGCCGGGAGGGGCCGGGTGAAATGCGACGCGTGGCGGTGCGAGAGCAGCGGGTCGAGCGAGCGCGGCGCGTGGTGGCGCTCGGGCGGGGTCCGGCGCGGCGAGTGGCGACATGGGCGCGGCGTGCGGGCGAGCCGGGGCCGCGCAGTGCGGTATGGCGGGTGCTGTGCGGGGGCGTGGTGACGCGAGCGACGGCATACGGATGCTGCTGTGCGACGTACGGGGTGACGCGGGCGACGACCGTGGCGACGCGCGACGTACGGCGACTCCTGTGCGCGCAGGAGGGTGACGCCGGCGAGAACGTGCGTGCACGAGGCCCCGGTACGACGAGTGTCGTGCGGCGCGCGGTGGCGAGGCGGTCCAGTACGGCGTCGAACAGTGGCGCGCAATGAATAGTGGCTTTTCCGATTTTCCCGAATTAAATTTCCTATTTTCCCAATTTTATTTCCTTTCACCCCCAAAATTCAAAATAAAATATAAAACATCTAAAAATAAGTTGTAAAATATATGTCCAACCTTTTCACCCACTTTTATTATTTTAAAAATATATTTTACATAATTAATTTAATCCTTTTCCTCAATTCCAGAAAATGTGATTTTGATTCAAATAAATTTCTAGATTTCATATATATACCCTAAAATATTTTATTACTCATTTTTTATTTTTCACTAATTAATATTACTCAATCACCTAAATAATGTTTTGCTCCCAACTCTAAACTCCGAAAATTTTCTCCGAGCAGAAATTCGAATCGTTTGGTTTTTCACAAACACCGAGATGAATCGCTCGCGTATAAATTTATGCAACCAAGTGGCAAATAAGAAGCGAAAACTCGATCAAGAAGCAATAATCAAAAGGTTTTTGTAAGTTCTGATTTTTGATTCCCGGTTTTAAATTCCTCGCTTTTAGGATGTTACAAACCTACCCCTAACAATAAATCTCGTCCCCGAGATTTGGGTCGGGTCATGATTGGGAGTCGGTCGGTACAAACATATAGGATGGATCCATGGGACTTCTTCTTAACAGGACGACGAATAGATTGGCTGCTCCGGGTGACGCAGGAATCTATCACCGAGTTTCTAAGGGTGGTCCACTTCAATTCTTTGTTTCAGATAACATGATGTTGTCAGCTCTTAATCCTTGGGAATCCTTCAAGCATGCAGGATTCAGTAGGTCTCTAATTTTCCTTAAGTTGTATAATAGACTTGTTGTTCTAAACTGTTGGAACCTTTAGCTGTGGGCGGGTAGTGATCCTGGTAGGATTGCAGTCGTGTGATTTTGGTGGGTGACAAGAGGTTATCTAGAGAAGGTTCGGTTCTACCTAGTTTTAACATAGTGTCCAATCTAAGAGTCCGGGGTTATGTCACTCTACCCCCCTAACAATAAGTTCAAGCTTGGCTTTTTAGGATAAGGCCTATATTGGTGCCGGTATGGGGTACAGCTATATCTCTTCCCGTTGATTGCACTATTATGGGTTTCCTAGGGTTTACCTGACATAGGTTATGTGCTGTGCTTGTTTCTGAGGTTATGAAAGAATGCGAAGTTTTGAAACCAAACAAAACTTTAACTTAGTGCAGAATGGATGGAGAACGTACCCATTAGCACGATCCGGTCCTCCTGGGCCTCTTCAAGCATGTGCATGGTTCACTTGGCCATGGCGGATTCCTATGGTAGCCTCCTTGGTACTGGGTGTCCCGAAACGTCTGCGTCATCACGGGGGGGGTCCCTCTTACAGCAGTGGCGTTGGCTCCAGTACGGACGGGGGTGTTACGTGGCTTAGGGCAGTGATTGGCGAAATGTCCATATTCCCCACAATTGAAGCAGTTCACGTTCTTAAGTCTTGGGGTCGCCAAGGTAGGTGTCGGGAGCGGAAAGGGGTGGCGGGTGGCTGTGGCGTTGCGGGTGTAACGGAGTGATTGGTCATTGTGACGGCGGCTTCCAACTGTTGGTGTTGCTCCTTTGGGTCGCTGGGGCGTTCCTTGAATCGGGCGGGCTAGAGCAAGTCTTCTCTTTCGGTTGTTTTCAACCGTCCTTTGGTCATGCTCAAGCCTTACGACCTTGTTGATGAGGCTCTGAAAGCTAGTGTGGTCCTGACCGATCATCGGTCCTCTTAACTCGTCGTTTAGTCCTTCAATAAACTTGTCCATCTTTTCCTCTTCATCTGCCAGATCGCTTGTGGCGTAACGGGCAAGCTGCGTGAACTTGTTAAGATACTCTTGTACCGTGGTGTTTGCTTGGCGCAGCCTGCGGAACTCATTTTTTCTTCATCCTCATAACCGCGGCTGGTACGAAATTTTCACGGAAAGCAGCCATGAGTTCTTCCCATGTCGGTTCTCCGGCATCATCAGCCCGAGTCTCTTTGTAGGTGTCCCACCAGTCACTTGCGGGACCTTCCAGCTGATTAGTGGCGAAAACGACCCTGTCGACTTCTTGTACTCGGACGAGGGTCAACTTCTTCTCTATTACACTCACCAATCTTCGCATCCATAGGTTCTTACGCCATAGCGAAGGTGGGTGGCTTGGCTCTCATAAACTCACCTAAGCTTGATCCTCCGTGTTGTCCTTGGTTGTTGGCAATGGCTTGAAGCAATTGGGTTTGTGAAGCCATGACCTCTGCTAGGGTGGTAGGGTTAGGTTCCGGCGGTTCTCGAGGCGCCGAGGTTCGCGACGGTGCGCCATCCGAAAAGTATAGATGGGGTAAGGGATTAGCCTACTAAGGTCACGATTCTAATCGATCATGTTTCTTTCTTTTTGTTTACGTTAAGTTGTTTCAAATGATCTTTTGCACACAACAAGCATGGTGGAATAAACTCATTTAAGACATAACATGGAACTTCATATTAGTTCGTAGATGTTACATCAGGGGGATACATTGGACATGTGTAGTCCATACAACACAACACAACAACACTAATATCGATCTAGGGCCTTCATCCATAAAGGGGAAGGGGCACGGTCATTGATGTCTTAATTCCATCCAAAGCAAGACCAGAGTTGATGCAGACTTCTTGTCTAGTTGTTTGGGCTGCCGCCCGATCTGGGGTTGCCACCTATGGCTGTTGCATTGGCACCGGTAAGAGGAGGGGTGCTGTGTGGCTTGGGGCATTGGTTGGCATAGTGTCCAAATTCTTCATAGTTGAAGCAATTCACATTCTTTTTCGTTGGTGTTGCCAGGATGGGTGTTGGAGTGCGAAACGGTGCGGCAGTTGTCCTAGGGCAGTCATTGGCATAGTGCCCTAACTCTCCACAGTTGAAGCAGTGCACATTCCTCGTTAGACATCGGGGAATCTCCCCAGCATCTTCAGGGGTACACACTGTGCTCGTGACGATCATCCTGCCAGTACCACCTGTGGTCCATTTTGGTGACTTCCTCTTCCTGGAGTTGGATGGCAAACTGAGCCCTTGGCCGGTCATTGGATTGAATTCCTTGTCCTTCCTTCCGCACTGTATCTCTCCCTCGATCGGGGTTCCGGTGTGTTTTTCCCCTGCACTGTTCCTTATTCCATATCCTTGTCCCATGAAGCCATAGTGGGGGCCAAGTGTTTCCTTCCCTCCTAATGGTGGGATTGGCGTTACTGCTCTCTGTGGGCTTGACAGTATATTCGCAGGAGTCATCAAGGCTTGAGTCAGAATGTACCGACGTTGCTCTGGACACGAACCCAAAACTCGAAGGTGTCGTTGCATTTGCTGCACCATCATGATCATCAATTGTGTCTGGCTAGGCATTATCTGGGCTAAGGTCGGATTCATAGGGAAAGAGGGTGGAATGTCCATAAGGTCGCTCTGGGTCAATCCATGAGATCGCGAGATCTTGATTTCCGCCCTTGTTCTTTCCCATCTATTGTCGAGAAAGAAAGAAATCGAAGAAAGGTTAAGCTCGGTTGGGACCTTATTTCGTGTACTCTTATTGCTTTAGCGGGTGGAATAAACAATCTCCCAAGCTTTAACAGGGTCACAGTCCTATATCTATTTTTGAAGATAGTTTAGGGTTTAGAGAAAGGTAATTGGTAAAATTAAATGTTTGTAGAGAAATTGGGATAAGAGAGAAAATATGTTTGTTTTGTGAAAAGAGTTTGTATTTCCAAAATAATCCTATGTAGGGATATTTTCCTTTGACCAGCTATAAATGGGTGGGGCGCCAGTTGGTCTTATCCTACAGTCGCACTGCTCTGATACCAGCTCTGTGGACCCCCGTTTTTGAGGACGGGAATCATTCGTGTTCATAGTACCTTATCCTGGATGGAGTTGTTTGGGACCCACGAATACAGTTCTGAATTACCTGGTGCAAAGTGCACGAATAGTCTTGCAACGAAATTATTACAATAATAGGCCCGAAGGCAATATCCAATACATAAAGGACCTACCGGTCCGGATACATACGAAAACAGAAATTAGATATGATAGCAGACGGAAGGCAGCTGCATGCCGATTGCCACAGCAACGACGGGGACTAAGACTCTTGTGCTCCATTGTCTTCATTCCTCCTAGTAGTATGCGTACGGGTCTTCCTCATCTCCTTCATCTGGAGGTTTGTGCGTATAGCAAGGGTGAGTACCCAACGTACTCAGCAAGCCAACACGGAATGATGCACATGATAGGGTCATTCAAAGGATGGCTATGGTTTATTTGCGCAAAGCCAATTTTCACAAATCATTTCACAAACCTAACATCTAGCCAGTCAAGTTTTAGGTCCATAGTATATTAAGTCGGAGATGGTTCTGTTCACCATCTATTGTGATCCCAAGGATAGCTTCCCGCCTCCGATTTGTCATGGTTTTCTGGGGGTGTCTTTCCCCTTCTCTTAGATAGAGAAGTTGGTTTCCCCAGCACATAAAGTCATTATGCAATCCCACCCATCATTTTAAAATTTATGAGTCTAGCCACGGAAAAACTTGTCACCGCGAGCACGGCTATTCGAATAGATTGATTGACTCACACTGCAGTGGATGTACACTTTACCCATACTCCGCAACTACTCATTGAATGAGCTTACATCCCCTATATGGGACGGTCACGGCAAAGCCTTTCGATAACCTTACTTTGGCAGTACCCGCTCCATGAACTTAAGCCCTCATGCACTCTAGCCGTCATTTCCTAGCAGTGAGAGGAGTTCTGGCGTTCCCGGGGTAAGAGAAAGAATTGCTCGATCCTTGAACTTTCCATCTTCATGTCCTTTTCTTCATGTCTTCATTTCTTCATGTTGATCGCATGCCCGATCTCTGCCCAGGTACCAACCAGCGGTACACCCCCTGCCGGAAGGCCCTTAACTATCGTCCAGGCACCCACCAGTGGTGCACCCCCACCGGCAAGCCCTTACCTCAACGCCAACACCCGAACCTACTATGCAAGGATACGCCTCCGCTCGGATATTTAATCGCTAGGTCTATACCCATTCAAGAAGTACGGTTGTCGGCTCGTTCTAAGTTGTAGTCTCATGGCTCGGTCCTTAACCGACCGGGGACGGTACTAGCCTTTTCCGGAATCCACCCAAATCCATCCATCCGCCCCAGTCCAAAAACATTGGTTTGTATTTTCGTTTTTCATCAAAGCCATTTCCAACATGATCAAGGCAACATGGCGCTCATGTCTCCACTTGCCGTGTCTCAACCATCTTCCCAAGATAGTTGCCCAAGCACGAGGCTTATTTGTAAAATCATGAGTATGCAAGAATCTAGTATAAGCGTGGCTAAGCATTTTACCGAAGATAACCTCCGGTTGCATCACATCGAAGGTTTACAAAGAATATTTCTAAGGGTATTCAATATCAAGGCGAATACATCAAGAATAGGTACTCATTTGTGTATAGCATGCAATTTGTAATTGAAAACAACATCATTTCACAAAGTAGGATCAATATGTTCAAAGGGATGTGTTGACTTGCCTTGCTCGCGACCTTCTTGACTTGTGTCTTCGCGTACTCAACGGCTCCCTCGGATTCTATACATACGCGAAAGATCCAATTGAATTCGATCATAATTCAAATAAAAACCATCAAAACCAAATGAATCACAAAAGTGGTCCTTAAAACGAATCTATGGTTTTAAATGGGTTTAAGTTCAAGTTTCGCTAAAATTCGGGTTGAAGCGAGCGAGTTGCATTAATTTGAACTTTTAGGTTTTCTTTGATTTAATTTATATGGGGTGGCCTTATCTCCAGTTAATGTAAGTTTTGAGACAAGCAGTATCACTAAGGGTCTAAGGGCATCTATTTGGGTTAGGGTTAACTAGAGTGTTTACGTCGGACTTTCGGTCGATCTCTAATTTCTTAGGTGAGCTTGGGTGTCGGGGTTCATTAGTATTTGGATTGGAAAGGATTCTATGGAGCAACGCTGTCAAATGTACATACATATATATATATATGCATATATGCATATATATATATATAGTAAAGGATTGACTAGGGTTTATAAAGATGGTTTTGAAATTATTATAAGGGTTCCCAAAAAAAACAATAGAGGGATGGATGGGCTTTACAAAAGATAGAGATTTTCGAGAGGGAATAGATTAAGGAGTTTGAGTATAAAGTTTTTATTCATGGGAAATAAATGGTAATATAAGGTTCATTTTTATTTGTAAGAACATTTTGGGAAAGGATAAATAATATACTCTCGAGAAAATTCTTTGTAAATTAAGTTTAAGGTTAAAAAGAGAAATAAATTTTTGTGATTTTTACTAGGCCTATCCTTGCTTTTAAATCCTCATAGAAAAATTAAAGAAAAATTTTCAGAAAATGTTGCCCAAGCCGGGATCGAACTAGCAACCTCACACACGCCCAACTGACCCTCTCCACTGGGCTATCACCCATTCTCTTTTCTCTCCCCTTTCTTTTATTTTCTGTTCTTTCCTCTCTTCCCTGGCAAAAGGAAAGCAGAAGAGAAAAGCAAAATAAAATGGCGCGGGGAGGGATTCGAACCCGCGACCTTTCTCTCTCGGCCAGCTCTCTCTCCCCGAGCTAGCGAGCGGATCACGTCCAACTCCCGTTTTTCCTTTTTCTTTCTTCTTTCCTTTCTTCTTCTTCCTCGCGAGTCGACGGCGCAGCACAACCGAACAATGGCGAGGGAAACCGAGCTCCGCATCTAATCGATCCTACTCCCTCTAGGCGACATAAGGAACTCTCCCCGAGGAATAGCCGAACCGAGGAGGCGGGGAAACGAGCCGGCGACGGTGGCCTTGCCGCAGCGGCGGTGACACACGGTGCCGGCGTGCTCCGGTCAAGTTTCGGCCGAAGTAGCGGGTCTCGAGCAACTACGGGACATGGGGAAGCTAGCTAGGGGCTCGGATCGGCCGGAAAGGGGCGGTGGTGTCCTAGCGACGTGCGCACGGCGACACCGAAACAGAGGAAATGCGGCGGCTCATCGGCGAGGTCTTCGACGGCTAATCGGTCAGGAAACTTAGGGGAAACGAAGCTTATACCATGGAGATCGTGGAAGTACCTTCAATTTGGGAAGAAATCGACTAGGGACGACGAATTTTGGACTTTGCTCCGGGCGGTCGGCGCTAGGGTTCTTCGGCTCCTCGTCGGTCTCCTTCAAAATTCGAGCGATGCGGTGGGGAACTTTGGGGAAACTTGGGGGAAATGGAGAGGAGTGACTCACGAAGAAATCTTGTATAGGGAACTTGATCTGCCCCGGACTTTTTATAGGTGTTCCATGCCGGGTTAGCTCGGGCGAGGCCAACGGCCATGGCGCGCGCGCGTCGGGGGTCATGGCGACGTGCGGCGAGCGCCGAGGAGGGGGCCTGGGGTGAAATGCGACGCGTGGCGGCGCGAGGGCAGTGGGGTCTGGACGAGAGCGCGGCGCGTGGTGGCGCTGGCGGGGTCCGGCGCGGGCGAGTGGCGACATGGGCGCGGCGTGCGGGGCGAGCCGGGGCCGGCGCGGGCGCGGTATGGCCGGTGCTGTGCGGGGGCATGGTGACGCGAGCGACGGCATACGGACGCGCTGTGCGACGACGGTGACGCGGGCGACGACCGTGGCGACGCGCGCGACGTACGGCGACTCCTGTGCGCGCGGAGGGTGACGCCGGCGAGAACGTGCGTGCACGAGGCCCCCGGTACGGCGAGTGACACGCGGCGCGCGGTGGCGAGGCGGTCCGGGTACGGCGTCGAACAGTGGCGCGCAATGAATAGTAGCTTTTCCGATTTTCCCGAATTAAATTTCCTATTTCCCAATTTTATTTCCTTTCACCCCCAAAATTCAAAATAAAATATAAAACATCTAAAAATAAGTTGTAAAATATATGTCCAACCTTTTCACCTACTTTTATTATTTTAAAAATATATTTTACATAATTAATTTAATCCTTTTTCTCATTTCGAAAATGTGATTTTGATTCAAATAAATTTCTAGATTTCATATATATACCCTAAAATATTTTATTACTCATTTTTTTATTTTTTACTAATTAATATTACTCAATCACCTAAATAATGTTTTGCTCCCAATTCTAAACTCCGAAAATTTCCTCCCAGCAGAAATTCGAATCGTTTGGTTTTTCACAAACACCGAGATGAATCGCTCGCGTATAAATTTATGCAACCAAGCTGGCAAATAAGAAGCGAAAACTCGATCAAGAAGCAACAATCAAAAGGTTTTTGTAAGTTCTGATTTTTGATTTCCGGTTTTAAATTCCTCGATTTTCAGGATGTTACATCGATCTTTAGTCCCGCTTTCGTAGTTCCGGTTCGAGAACCGGGACTATATGAGGTTACGAACCGGGACAATATTGGGTTTCTTCAGCTGTGAGAAGCGACCACAGGTTGGACAAGGCACTGGTCCAGTTCCAATGCAGATGGCACTTAAATTAAGGCTGTGTTCGGTTCTCAGTGTTGAGAGCTAATACCTCAAACACTTAAAACGAAACAACTCATTAGTGTATGATTAATTAAATATTATTTTTTTGAAAAATAAGTTATTATGATTTTTTAAAACAACTTTTATATAAAAACTTTTTAAAAACACAACGTTTAAAAGTTTAGAAAACGTGTATACGAAAAACTGAGGGAAGAGATGTTGGGAGAACGAAGGAACGAAGGCAGCCCCCTTTCATCAGCTGCAGGCCTCCTCTTCCGTCACATCCTATTATTATGGATATGGACATAGTGGGAGCCAAGGATGTATGGCCAGCTAGCTCAGCACCTGTGAGCCCAAGGCTTTGAGAGGATGCCGGCCTCATCTCCCGCAGTTTGCTTGCAGCCGCGCGTCCATGGCTCCATGTCGCCACAACAGCATACTCGTCGCCGGGAAGCCAACGATTTCAGTCATCGTTCCTTTTGGGGCCAAGTGGCCCAGTGCAGATCGGCAGCGTGGCCACCATTTCTTGTTTGCTGGGAAGCGTGGCTGTTGCAATCACAGCAGTCCCATTCTCGGTGGAATGCCGGCGGCAGGTTAACATCGCCGCTGCTTCTTCTTTGCTGGGGAGCGCGGCAGCCACGGCCATTGCCTCACCGGAGCACCGGCAGAATACTTCTTTGCTGAGGAGTTCAAGAGATGCTAGCAGCACGGCCTCCTCTCCCATGGGGCGCGCGCCCGCTGCAAGACGACTTCACCGCCTCTGTGTCCGTTGCGGCTGCAGCACGGTTGTCGCCACCACGAATCCATCGCATCAAGTGGGCATGGTCGCCGTCAAGGCTGCTGCAGTGGCATCGCTTTCATTCAAGTGCTCGCAGAAGGCAGTGAAGACGCTGAGGTCTGTCACGCCGTCGGTAGGAGCAGGGGGCAGCAAGGCAAGGCTGCCACCCCTAGGAGTTGCAATGGATTTCGGCATGACCTTTGCTTTTAGTTTCTTATATGACATATGTACAATGATTATACATTCCTCAGCCAATAGTGTTCTTAGCTAATTTTTTTTCTTGGACCACCAACTTATGTCAATCCTAGGCTGTACTGTTGACCTCGAAGCAGCTATGTTATAATCTTTCACACCCTGTGAAGATGCTTCTCTGATTGAAGTTGACCGCCTCATAAAATCAGTTATGGGGTTACCTTCCCCCCTAGTGACTGCCTTGATGATTGGAAAGGTGCAGCTTGGCCACTTCCCCCTTCATGTTTGTAGACACCTCCTCTTCCCTCCACATCCGTTATGTATTACGCCTCGCGGCGCGATGCTGCGATCGCCGCCTCCATCTGTTTTTCCTCGTCAGCATCTTCAGTGAGCTGAGTATATTTTTTTGCAACTGTATCCTCCTTTCTTGACTTCTCAAGTTTTCGCTCATCAGCAGCCTTGAAAATTCTGTCCAGTTGCCGGCTAAAGAAATCCCTTACATCAGGGGAAATGGAGGTGCAATAAATTACTCCCTTGTACCGATTAGTCAAATGGTACTTAAATCTTGTGGCTCCACCTCCACTCTTTCTCGTACGACGATATTTGCATACGAAATCATCCCCCACCTTCTGTCCATGTTCCCACACTGGGTCTTTGTCTGCCATTACCTAAAATGGTCAAATAGAACATGTAAACTGTGGAGATTATGACAATCGGGTATCTACATGGCAAGCTTATCCGACTGGAGGTAGGGATAGATTGCACCTACCATATCTGTAAACCAAACGTGACTTGGGTGTTACGTTGCCGATTGGGATAAGGCAACGGCCTATAGACACGGTTTGGTAAGATTGAGGAAACCGACTTAGAGTAAGATATGGTTTCCGATCTGTAAGCCCACCTTCCGAGACTATATAAGGGAGGTAAGGGACGTCCCTTGAGGGAGATCAGACGCTTTATGAGCTTTTAGACTTTAAGAGCTACAGACCTTGAGATCAATATACACTCGGCGGATCGAATCCCCAAAACAGAGTAGGGTATTACCTCACGAGAGGGCTGAACCCTGTCTAAATCTTCTTTTCCTTCTAACCCATGTGCTTGGCGATCTTGACTGCGACCCCGAAATTATATTGCCGAAACCAAGTTTCGACGGTTGGCGCGCTGGTAGGGGACCGCACGTCGAGACTTCTTCAACAATCTCGCCGACAAGCGTGATGGGATCCCCTTCAGGATTTGGCGACTTCGCCGCCAACTTCTTCTACGACTCCTCCTTCGACTCGGATTCAAACCAGTCGGAAGGAAAGACCCACTCGGCACCGTTCGGGCTCCCCAATAGCGTCGAGATCTTCGACGACATCCTCAAGATCAAGATGCAATCTGCTCGCTCCAACGAAGGACTTCACTCGGCACCGTTCGGATTGCCGAACACCGCCGAAATCTGCACCGATCTTCTCGTCTCCCCGACGGAGACGATCTACTCGAAGATGTAACATCCCGAAAATCGAAGGAGTAGAATTCGGAACGTGAAAATCGGAACTCGCAAAAACTTTTTGGAATCATTGCTTCTTATCGTGTTTTTCAATTTTATTTGCCAATTCAGTTGCGTAAGAATTTTTTTTTTTGGAATTGCTTTGAGGTAAAGTTGAATTAAACCCCTAAGCTTGAGACCCCTGCTGGGGGAAATAATTCAAAAAATATATATATATATAAAGTTGAAGAAGGGTAAACATATTAATTTTGGAGATTTACAAAAGACTCTTGAAAAGAATATATTTTTGTTTAAACCCTAACTGGTGGAAGAAAAATAATAAATATTTAGATTTGGGATAAAAATATTTTTGACAAGGAAATATGAATTTAGAAATTAATCAAAGACCCCAAATTATTGATTTTAAGAAGAAATAAAAATATGAAAAATATATTTTGAAAAATAAAAAGTGGGGAAAAAGTTTGAAAATATAATTTCAAAATTATTTTGGAAATATTGAAATTTATTTTGAATTTTTAGAGTGGAAGGAAATGGAAATAGAAAATAAGATTTCAAAATTCGGGAAAATAGAGAAAGTACACTGTTCATGCGTAGGCGTGTGTTCGACGACGTCCCGTGCCCGTGCGCACGCACCCCACGCGTCGCCGCGCCGTACAAGGCCCGCGCACGCGCGTTGCTCGCCATACCGCCGACAACCGCCCCGGTGCACGTCGAGTCGCCGCCGTACCGCGCCATGCCGTCGCTCGCGTCGGCCATGTCGCCTCGCGTCGCCTCGCCGTACCACGGCGCGCGCCGCGTCAATGCCGTCGCTCGTGGCCGCGTCGCCCACGCCGCGCCGTACCACCGTGCCATTCCGTCTGTGCTGTAGCCATGCCCACCGTGCGTCGGCCTCACCCCTCCCATATTCGCGCGTGCGTCACCCTAGCGCTGCTGCCCTGGCCGCCGAGTTCGAGCTCGCGTGGTCAGCTATATATATAGCACTCCTCGGCCGAAACTCACAACACAAAATTTGTGCCATACCGTCTCATCTAGCTCCTCACCAATTTTCCCCAAAATCCATTCACCATAGCGCGAGAATTTCGCAAGAGATCGGAGCCCAGGTCGGAAGAACCCTAACTCGGCCGCCCGGTGCAAACCTCAAAATTCGTCGCCCTCAATTGATTTCTTCTTGAATTAAAGGTACGTCCACGATCTACGTGCTCCAAGCTATATTTCCCCTAAGTCTCCCGAGCCAAATAGCCGCCAGAAATCACCGACGACGAGCGCCGCCGAACCCTCTGTTTTGGCCGCCGCCGTGCGCACGTCGCCATACCACCACCGCCCCTTTCGGCCAAGCCGACCCCCTAGCTAGCACCCCTGTGTTCCGTAGATTCTCTAGGACCCCTTGGTTCGGCCGCATTGTCACCGGAGTGCCGCCGCACCGTGCGCCTTCGCCGCCACGGCCGCCTCATCGTCGCCAGACCGCTCCGCCGCCTCCCTAGCCCAGCCGTGCCTTGAAACGGACTCCCCGCGTCATGTAGATGGTGTAGGGCTAGCTAGATGCCGAGCTCCGATCCCCCTCGCCGTCGTTCGGCCATGCCGCACCGTCGGCCTCGCCGGGAGAAGAAGGAAGGATGAAAAGAAAAGAAAGGAGTGAAGGGAGCGAGAACGGCTCGCTAGCTCGGTGGGTGGAGCCGAGCCGAGTGAGAGGGAGGGTGCTGGTTCGATCCCGGCTTAGGCAAAATTTTTGAAATTTTTTTTATTTTTCTAAGGAGGTTAAAAATAAGAATAAGCTTAGTAAAAATCCTAGGAAAATATTTATACTCTTTTAAACTATTCTAAAACTCTATTTACAAAGATTTTGCACCTTTTAAAGGGGGTTTATTTAATTACTTTTAAATTTCTTTGCAAGTAACTATGAAGTTTATATTCACTTAGACTTTGAACTTTTAATCTAATAAATTTCCAAAATATTTATATATCTTTGTGAGGCCCATTCATTCACTTAGTTTATATTCACAAATCAAGAATCTTTTCAAAGAATTATAAACTATCTCATATAAATCCCGATCAACCCCTTTTGCGACATATACATTTGATATTTAAATTGCTTCATAAAATCCTCCTCGTCCTATTTTAATTAGACCACGACACCAAGTACACGAAGGATTAAGAATTCAACCAGGAAATCAACATAAACACTCTCGATACCCCTTTTGTCGAATAGACATTTTGGATCATCTGTTATAACGCCGATAAACCTACATTAACTAGGGATAAGGCCACCCCATCTAAATGAAATCGAAAGAGTACACAAGAGTTCAAATCATTGCAACTCACTCGTTTCGACTCGGACTTTAGCAAAACCCGATCATTGATCCGTTTACGACCATAGAGTCGCCGTAGGTACCACTTTGGCGATTTATTTGTTTTTGTTGGTTTTTTATTTGGATTCTAATCGAATTCAATTGGATCTTTCGCACATATGTATAGAATCCGAGGAGGCCGTTGAGTACGCTGAAGACACAAGTCAAGAAGGTCGCGAGCAAGGCAAGTCGTCACACCCTTTAAACATATTGATCCCAATTGCGAAATGATGATTATTTTAAACTCTAAACATGCATGCTTTACCGAGTTACCTACACTTGTTGTGCCATTCCTTGCTATTGAGTACCTTTAGAATTACTCCTTGTAACTCGCGATGTGATACAAATAACCGAAGCATAACTTCGGTAAACTGCTTAGCCCTGCTATACTTAGACTTATGCATACTCATGACTTTATGAAAAAGCTTTGTGCTTGGGCAACTACCTTAGGGGAGGTAGTTGAGATTCGGCATGTGGAGACATGAGCGCCACATGACCATGATGAATTAAGTTTGATGAAAATTGAAAGTACTATACAAATGTTTTAGACTGGGCGGCCGGATGATTTGGGTGGATTCCGAAAAGGCAAGTGCCGACCACCTGGTCAATTAAGGACCGAGCCATGAGATAGCCGGAAACGAGCCGTACAACCGTACTTCTCGAATGGGTATAGACCTAGCCGACTAGATAGCCGAGCGGAGGCAGTATCCTTGCATAGATGGTTCTCTATGATGTGGTTATGGGATGAGGATGAGGCTGCGGCCTTTGTTATGAATGGTGGGATTGAACCGATGTTAATTAAACTTAAAGATCCGAAAAGACTTCCCTTACCCCGGTGCGCTGAACTCCTCTCACCGCTAGAAAAGGACGGCTAGAGTGCATGAGGGCTTGAGTTCATGGAGCGGGTGCGCCAAAGTGAGGTTATCGAAAGGCTTTGCCGTGGCCGTCTCATGTGTTGAGGCGTAGGCTCATTTGTTGGGCTGTCACGGAGTACGGGTAAAGTGTACATCCACCGCAAAGTGTGAATGAATCAATCTATTCGAATAGCCGTGCTCGCGGATATTGAGCATCGTGACAAGACTTTCGCTTGGCTAGACTTTGAACTTAAAAATGCTGGGATGGGTTTGCATGATGATTTTGTTGGTGGATCAACTTCTCAAGAATGCGAGAAGGGGTGGACTCCCAGAAAATCATGACGCAGGAGGCGGGAAGCCATCCTTGGAATCACGATGGATGGCGCATGAACCGTCGCCGGGTTAATGAACTATGAAATTAAAACTTGTTTTGGCTAGACGATAGGCTTGTGAAAAGAATTGTGAAAACCGGCTTTACGCAAAGATAACCCTAGCCATGTTCTTTGAATAACCCCTGTCATATGCATCAATTTCGTGTTGACTTGCCGAGTACGGTTGGTACTCACCCTTGCTATACGCACAAACCTCCACTGATGGAGTTGAAGAGCCGGAAGATCCATATGCTTACCACCGGAGGGCGAGGGAACGGCGCATATTAGACCTTAGTCCCGGCGTGCTGTCGTGGCAATGGACAAGCCGCGCCTCTTTCCGCCGCCTTATCTAAACTCGTTTTTATATTGTATTCGGACCATAAGGTCCTGTGGGATGAACAATGCCTTCGGGCCTATTTATGTAATAATGGTATTGTAAGACTATTCGTGCATGCGCACTTGAATATCCAAGATCGCATTCGTGGGTACCAACTACTTGATCCAGGAAATGGTACTATGAACACGAAAGATTCCCGACTCAAAATCGGGGTCCACAGAGCGGTATCGAGCCATGCGACCGTAGGCTAAGACCAAATGGCGCCCTACCCCTAACTAGATGGCTAAAGGGAAATATCCCTACGTAGGATCAGTTTTAAACTATTATTTCCGAAAATGCAAATATATCTTTTCTACATCTGTATTTCCTTTTACCCAATGATTATGATAGCTCCCTCCCGCTAACCCTAAGTTGCCTGTAAAAGCAGATGTCAAACCACGACGGAACTTGGGAAGTCACTGTTCCGCGGGACGAAGGGTTCGTGGTCCAACTCCAGTCCCTACTATGGTGCTTGAGATACCCGGAGCCACCCACCTATCACATCAAAAGGCATGGCTCCGAAGAGTATCCAGCCTGGGAGGCAGCTGTATCCATAGAAGCCCGCATGGGAAGCGAGACATCTTACTGCTTCCATACCCGCTACCACCGGGACCTAGCAGAAGCAGCTATTCAGGATGCAGCTCGCGAGGCTTTCCTTCGCCTTAATGCGGAACACCGTGCCGAACTCACAATGACAGAGTTCGTGCATCATCCTTACCGCGAGGAGGGCAACCCAGTCTGCACTGTGGAGGCTACCCCCTGCTGTTACAACCCGATGGTCACGCGTCTATCGCGTTGGGCAGAGACAGCAGACGACTGTTACGAGGAGGCCCTTCTCGAGATCAACGATCAGCAGTCACGCCTCAATGATCTGGTCAACAGCCACCAAGGCTGTGGAGACCAGATAAGCATGCTGCAGACTCAGCTGCAGGCCAATGGTGCTCAGTACGAGCAACTCTCGGACCGCTACATGGCCCGAGGGGAGGCTCTGGTGGAGCTGGAAGAGCAGCTCAGGAAGAGCAAACAGCAGATCAACCAGCTAGAGGAACAGCTGCGCACTCGTCCTGTCTACGCTGCAGGTACTTCCACTGAGCCTGTACCATCACATCCTGCCCCTGTGCCCGACCACTATTACCATATGACTCCAGCAAGCTTTGATACTTTTCAAGCTATGATGGAGCAAGCTTTCATGTTGAGCACGAGCCGCACCATACCGGTCGACCCCACCGCCGCTACATCCATGGGACCCACCCCGAGCTCCACACCAGTACCATCCGAGCCGGGATCGGGAGAGGGTAACCCCATCCGATCTACACCGATACGGAGTCCGAGGCGAGCCCATGGAAATCAAATGGGAGTCTAGCGACACCGACTCAATGGAGGAGGAAGTTCCTCCTCGTCGCCCGACTCACACGGGAGGCCCCTCACCCGCCGATCGCTCGCAAGAGTACGCGGCCACCGAGTCGGAAGATTCGGCGAGACTCCGAGGCCACCACCTCCGAGCCGTGGGGACTTCGGTTTGCTTCACGCAGACCACCCACTTCCGGCGCCTGGCTCTTGCGGATGGATGGAGGACTAGGCGGGAGGACCTTCCCAGCTCGGCAGTACTTCCTATTTCCCTTAATTAGTTGATGTAGTTGGACGATATAATTATTATTGCTATCCTCGGCATGGAGGACTGTGTGTGTACATCGTGTACCCCTTATGTAATATGTTGAACCCGAGCATCGCCTTGCGATGTCTTAATTCGTATGCTTGTTATTATTTCACCTTGTCTCGTTGATTGAAGATCATTCGAGAGAATCGAAGAAAAATTTCCCGTGAACCATAACCTAAACTAGTCCGCTCTCTTAAATTCATCTCCCTTCTTCGGATGGCACATCGTCGCAGAGCCGCGGCAACCAACGAAAACCCGCCGAACCCAACCCCTCCACCCCGGCGGAGGTCATGGCTATGCAAACCCAGCTACTCCAAGCGATT
The DNA here is from genome assembly GCA_019925245.2 of Oryza australiensis. NCBI lineage: Eukaryota > Viridiplantae > Streptophyta > Magnoliopsida > Poales > Poaceae > Oryza > Oryza australiensis. The sequence continues at coordinate 617,969 of JAIFGZ020000623.1, forward strand.
GCCAATAATCAAGGAGGTCGAGGAGGATCGAGTGCCGGGGAATTCATGAGAGCTAAGCCGCCCACTTTTTCCACGGCCGAAGAACCTATGGACGCCGAAGATTGGTTAAGAGTGATAGAGAAGAAGTTAACCCTCGTCAGAGTCCGAGAAGCTGATAGAGTTATCTTCGCTACTAACCAGCTGGAGGGTCCCGCGAGTGACTCGGTGGGACACCTACAAGGAGACACGAGCCGAAGACGCCGCGAGCCAACATGGGAGGAATTCACGGCTGCATTCCGTGAGAATTTCGTGCCACTGCAGAATGAGGATGAAGAAGAACGAGTTCCGCAGCTGCGTCAAGGGAACACATCAAGTACAAGAATACCTGAACAAGTTCACCCAGCTTGCCCGTTACGCCACCAGTGACCTGGCAGACGAGGAAGAAAAGATAGACAAATTCATTGAAGGACTAAATGACGAACCGAGGGGACCAATGATCGGGCGGATCACACTAGTTTCCAAAGCCTCATCAACAAGGTCGTCCGACTTGAGCATGACCAAAAGGTGGTGGACAATAACCGCAAGAGGAGGCTCGCTATGGCTCGCCCATTACGGGAACGCCACAACGCCCCAAAGGAGCCACTCCGTCCGGATGGAAGCCAAACGTTGCGGCAACCGGACGTCCTTCCACTTCCGACCATGTCAACAGTCAGCTACACCTCGTTACGTACGCCCACACCAACCCTAGCTGCTCCGGAAGAAGGAATGTGAGTGTTTCAATTGTGGGAATTCGGGCACTACTCCAATAGCTGCCCAAAACCACGCAACGCCCTGTGCGCACGGCGCCAATGCAACACCCGTCCGAGGAACCCCAACCCTGCGGCGGGGACGAGGTCTGTTCAGGACCCCGCTACCCAACGAGGCTGCCACCGGGTTTCGACGTGGCCAAGTGAATCATGTACGGGCAGAAGAAGCACGGGAGGACCGGAGCGTATTGATGGGTATGTTCTCTATCAACTCTACACCAGTTAAAGTTTTATTCGATTCGGAGCCTCGCATTCATTCATATCTTCCCAAGTAAGCAAACAACAACACCTACACCAAGTAGCACTTAAGAGGCCTATGTTGGTACACTCACCTGGGGAGACATAACCGTACCCCATGCCTGCATTAATGTGCCCATACGGATTAGAGACGTGGTGTTTCTCTCAAACCTTATGGTGCTATCACCCCGGACCATAGATGTCATACTCGGAATGGATTGGTTGACCAAGAATAATGGGATTATAGCTGCGATCGAAGGGAAGTCACGGTATCCACCCCGTGGGGATCACCGATGAGCATAACTATGGATCAAAACCCAAAGCTATGTGAGCAAGCTGCGGGAGTGTTCACCATGCTACCCTTAGGAGGAATGCCCGTAGTACAAGAATACCCGGATGTATTTCCCGAGGAATTACCCGAATGCCACCGGATCGCGATGTAGAGTTTATCATCGACTTAATGCCTGGTACTGCCCCCATATCCAAAAGACCTTATCGAATGCCAGCCAACGAGTTAGAGGAACTCAAGAAGCAGATAAAGGAACTACAAGAGAAGGGATTTGTACGCCCCAGCTCTTCTCCTGGGAGCCCCGTACTCTTTGTCAAAAAGAAGGATGGGAGTATGAGAATGTGTGTGGACTACCGATCGCGAATGAAGTAACCATCAAGAACAAGTACCCGCTGCCGGATCGATGACCTATTCGATCAACTTAAGGGTGCACGGTGTTCTCAAAGATTGATCTACGGTCGGATATCATCGTTGAAGATTAGAGCCGGAGATATTCCTAAGACGGCGTTCTCTACCCGTTACGGCTTATACGAGTTCACGGTGATGTCCTTTGGATTGACCAATGCCCCTGCGTACTTTATGAACTCGATGAACAAGGTATTCATGGAATACTGGACAAATTCGTGGTGGTATTCATCGACGATATACTTATCTACTCCAAGAACGATGAGGAACACGCGGAACATCTACGACTAGTCTTGGAAAAGCTACGAGAGCACCGTGTATGCAAAGTTCAAGCAAATGTGAGTTCGGCTCAAGGAAGTCGCTTTCCTTGGTCACGTGGTTTCAGCCGGAGGAGTAGCGATGAGACCCCGCCAAGGTCGAAGCGTCACGGGATGGAAGGCACCCAAGTCGGTGATGAAGTTCGGAGTTTCTTGGGCTTGGCCGGTTATTACCGACGGTTTATCGAAGGGTTTCCACCGTAGCCCGACCTATGACTCAACTTCGAAGAAGGAAAAGAAGTTTGAATGGAATGAGAAGTGCCAAAAGCCTTCGACCAATTAAAAGAAAAGTTAACCACTGCTCCAATCTTGACTTTACCCGACAACCGGAAGGACTTCGTGATGTACCGTGATGCATCCCGGCAAGGATTGGGAGGAGTATTGATGCAGATGGAAAGGTCGTGGCGTATGCCTCGCGACGATTACGACCCCACGAAGAGAATTATCCCACACACGACCTGGAATTAGCCGCAGTTGTACACGCATTGAAGATTTGGAGACACTATCTCGATCGGGAACCACCGTGATGTGTATACCGATCACAAGAGCTTGAAATATTTCTTTACTCGCTGATCTCAATCTACGACGAGGCGATGGCTGGAGTTGATCAAGGATTACAGTCTAGGAATCCATTATCATCCCGAGCAAGGCAAATGTAGTGGCCGATGCGCTGAGCCGCAAAGCCCAATGCAACCACATGAGATTGGGAGGTATGGCCGCGAACTTCAAGAAGAAATGGCGGACTCAATCGCACCGATTCCTCACGGAGAAGTGAACTCATTGGAAATCCAACCCCTACGAGAACTCAAATAGAGGAAGCCCAAAAAGGAAATGAGGAAACCCGGGAAATTAAGGAACGCATGGCGCCGGACGCGCTCGGGAGTTTTCGGTGGATGACAAGGGAATCTGTGGTACAAGAAAAGAATCGTGTGCCCGAACAAGGCGGTTTGAGGGGATTGATCTTAAAGGAAGCCCACGAATCGGCATATTCGTTACATCCCGGAAGCACGAAAATGTACCAAGACTTGAAAGGAGAATATTGGTGGCCCAATATGAAGAGAGATGTAGCCGAATACGTAGCCTTGTGCGATGTGTGCCAAAGGGTGAAAGCTGAGCATCAACGGCCAGCTGGCTTGCTGCAGCCACTCAAGATTCCCGAATGGAAATGGGACGAGATAGGCATGGATTTCATAGTGGGATTACCCAAAACTACGACTGGCTACGATTCCATTTCGGTAATAGTAGATCGGCTCACCAAGACTGCCAGATTTATACCAGTGAAAACTAACTACAACAGTGCCAAGCTAGCGGAACTATATATGAGTAGGATTGTATGTCTTCACGGTGTACCAAAGAGGATCATATCGGATCGTGGTACCCAATTCACATCTCATTTTTGGAGCAAAGTCCACGAGGCACTCGGAAGTCATCTCGCTTTCAGTACCGCCTACCATCCACAGACCGATGGGCAGACTGAAAGGACGAACCAAGTACTAGAAGATATGCTGAGAGCCTGTGCCTTGGATTTCACCAAGGATTGGGAGAAATGCTTACCGTACGCCGAGTTCTCTTATAATAATAGCTATCAAGCCAGTTTGAAGATGTCGCCACATGAAGCTCTATTTGGTCGCCGATGTCGGACCCCATTGCTATGGTCAGAAACCGGTGAACGAACCATATTCGGGCCTGACATAATCAAGGAGGCTGAGGAAAAGGTTCGCCCGATTCGGGACCGACTACAAGCCGCTCAATCACGACAAAAGAGCTACGCGGACACTCGACGAAGAGAATTGGAATTCAAAGAGGGTGACTACGTGTATCTAAAGGTCTCACCCTACGGGAACACAGAGATTCAAAGTCAAAGGGAAACTCGCACCACGATACGTGGGCCCATTCCCGATAAGCGCTAGGAAGGGAGAAGTGGCCTACCAATTGGAACCGCCCGAGAATCTCTCCGATGTCCACCCAGTATTCCACGTATCGCAGCTGAAGAAATGTCCTGCGGTACCGAAGAGCAAACCCCGTTAGAAACCATCCAAGTCCACAGTGATCTTACCTACCCGAACATCCAATCAAGATACTAGACGAAGCAGAAAAGAAGACACGAACCAAGTCGTGGCGCATGTACAAAGTACAATGGAGTAATCACACCGAACAAGAAGCTACACGGGAGAGCGAAGAATTCCCGAGGACGGAATACCCACACCTATTCAAGACCTGGTAAGAAATCTCGGGGACGAGATTTATTGTTAGGGGTAGGTTTGTAACATCCCGAAAATCGAAGGAGTAGAATTCGAACGTGAAAATCGGAACTCGCAAAAACTTTTTGGAATCATTGCTTCTTATCGTGTTTTTCGATTTTATTTGCCAATTCAGTTGCGTAAGAATTTTTTTTTCCGGAATTGCTTTGAGGTAAAGTTGAATTAAACCCCTAAGCTTGAGACCCTCGGGGAAATAATTCAAAATATATATATATATATATAAAGTTGAAGAAGGGTAAACATATTAATTTTGGAGATTTACAAAAGACTCTTGAAAAGAATATATTTTGGTTTAAACCCTAACGGTGGAAGAAAAATAATAAATATTTAGATTTGGGATAAAAATATTTTTAACAAGGAAATATGAATTTAGAAATTAATCAAAGACCCCAAATTATTGATTTTAAGAAGAAATAAAAATATGAAAAATATATTTTGAAAAATAAAAAGTGGGGAAAAAGTTTGAAAATATAATTTCAAAATTATTTTGGAAATATTGAAATTTATTTTGAATTTTTAGAGTGGAAGGAAATGGAAATAGAAAATGGGATTTCAAAATTCGGGAAAATAGAGAAAGTACACTGTTCATGCGTAGGCAGGTGTTCGACGACGTCCCCGTGCCCGTGCGCACGCACCCCACGCGTCGCCGCGCCGTACCAAGGCCCCGCGCACGCGCGTTCTCGCCATACCGCTGACAACCGCCCCAGTGCACGTCGAGTCACCGCCGTACCGCGCCATGCCGTCGCTCGCGTCAGCCATGTCGCCTCGCCGTCGCCTCGCCGTACCACGGCGCGCGCCCGCGTCAATGCCGTCGCCTGTGGCCGCGTCAGTCCACGCCGCGCCGTACCACCGTGCCATTCCGTCCGTGCCGTAGCCATGCCCACCGTGCGTCGGCCTCACCCTCCCATATTCGCGCGTGCGTCACCCTAGCGCCGCTCGCCCGCCGCCGAGTTCGAGCTCGCGTGGTCAGCTATATATATAGCACTCCTCGGCCGAAACTCACAACACAAAATTTGTGCCATACCGTCTCATCTAGCTCCTCACCAATTTTCCCCAAAATCCATTCACCATAGCGCGAGAATTTCGCAAGAGATCGGAGCCCGGGTCGGAAGAACCCTAACTCGGCCGCCCGGTGCAAACCTCAAAATTCGTCGCCCTCAATTGATTTCTTCTTGAATTAAAGGTACGTCCACGATCTACGTGCTCCAAGCTATATTTCCCCTAAGTCTCCCGAGCCAAATAGCCGCCAGAAATCACCGACGACGAGCGCCGCCGAACCCTCTGTTTTGGCCGCCGCCGTGCGCACGTCGCCATACCACCACCGCCCCTTTCCGGCCAAGCCGACCCCTAGCTAGCACCCCGTGTTCCGTAGATTCTCTAGGACCCCTTGGTTCGGCCGCATTGTCACCGGAGTGCCGCCGCACCGTGCGCCTTCGCCGCCACGCCGCCTCATCGTCGCTGCACCGCTCCGCCGCCTCCCTAGCCCAGCCGTGCCTTGAAACGGACTCCCCGCGTCATGTAGATGGTGTAGGGCTAGCTAGATGCCGAGCTCCGATCCCCCTCGTCGTCGTTCGGCCATGCCGCACCGTCGGCCTCGCCGGGGGAGAAGAAGGAAGGATGAAAAGAAAAGAAAGGAGTGAAGGGAGCGAGAACGGCTCGCTAGCTCGGTGGGTGGAGCCGAGCCGAGTGAGAGGAGGGTGCCTGGTTCGATCCCGCTTAGGCAAAATTTTTGAAATTTTTTTTACTTTTCTAAGGAGGTTAAAAATAAGAATAAGCTTAGTAAAAATCCTAGGAAAATATTTATACTCTTTTAAACTATTCTAAAACTCTATTTACAAAGATTTTGCACCTTTTAAAGGGGGTTTATTTAATTACTTTTAAATTTCTTTGCAAGTAACTATGAAGTTTATATTCACTTAGACTTTGAACTTTTAATCTAATAAATTTCCAAAATATTTATATATCTTTGTGAGGCCCATTCATTCACTTAGTTTATATTCACAAATCAAGAATCTTTTCAAAGAATTATAAACTATCTCATATAAATCCCGATCAACCCCTTTTGCGACATATACATTCGATATTTAAATTGCTTCATAAAATCCTCCTCGTCCTATTTTAATTAGACCACGACACCAAGTACACAGAAGGATTAAGAATTCAACCAGGAAATCAACATAAACACTCTCGATACCCCTTTTGTCGAATAGACATTTTGGATCATCTGTTATAACGCCGATAAACCTACATTAACTAGGGATAAGGCCACCCCATCTAAATGAAATCGAAAGAGTACACAAGAGTTCAAATCATTGCAACTCACTCGTTTCGACTCGGACTTTAGCAAAACCCGATCATTGATCCGTTTACGACCATAGAGTCGCCGTAGGTACCACTTTGGCGATTTATTTGTTTTTGTTGGTTTTTTATTTGGATTCTAATCGAATTCAATTGGATCTTTCGCACATATGTATAGAATCCGAGGAGGCCGTTGAGTACGCTGAAGACACAAGTCAAGAAGGTCGCGAGCAAGGCAAGTCGTCACACCCTTTAAACATATTGATCCCAATTGCGAAATGATGATTATTTTAAACTCTAAACATGCATGCTTTACCGAGTTACCTACACTTGTTGTGCCATTCCTTGCTATTGAGTACCTTTAGAATTACTCCTTGTAACTCGCGATGTGATACAAATAACCGAAGCATAACTTCGGTAAACCGCTTAGCCCCGCTATACTTAGACTTATGCATACTCATGACTTTATGAAAAAGCTTTGTGCTTGGGCAACTACCTTAGGGGAGGTAGTTGAGATTCGGCATGTGGAGACATGAGCGCCACATGACCATGATGAATTAAGTTTGATGAAAATTGAAAGTACTATACAAATGTTTTAGACTGGGGCGGCCGGATGATTTGGGTGGATTCCGGAAAAGGCAAGTGCCGACCCTGGTCAATTAAGGACCGAGCCATGAGATAGCCGGGAAACGAGCCAGTACAACCGTACTTCTCGAATGGGTATAGACCTAGCTGACTAGATAGCCGAGCGGAGGCAGTATCCTTGCATAGATGGTTCTCTATGATGTGGTTATGGGATGAGGATGAGGCTGCGGCCTTTGTTATGAATGGTGGGATTGAACCGATGTTAATTAAACTTAAAGATCTGAAAAGACTTCCCTTACCCCGGGTGCGCCAGAACTCCTCTCACTGCTAGAAAAGGACGGCTAGAGTGCATGAGGGCTTAAGTTCATGGAGCGGGTACTGCCAAAGTGAGGTTATCGAAAGGCTTTGCCGTGGCCGTCTCATGTGTTGAGGCGTAGGCTCATTTGTTGGGCTGTCACGGAGTACGGGTAAAGTGTACATCCACTGCAGTGTGAATGAATCAATCTATTCGAATAGCCGTGCTCGCGGATATTGAGCATCGTGACAAGACTTTCGCTTGGCTAGACTTTGAACTTAAAAATGCTGGGATGGGTTTGCATGATGATTTTGTTCGCTGGTGGATCAACTTCTCAAGAATGCGAGAAGGGGTGGACTCCCCAGAAAATCATGACGCACCGGAGGCGGGAAGCCATCCTTGGAATCACGATGGATGGCGAGACAGAACCGTCGCCGGGTTAATGAACTATGAAATTAAAACTTGTTTTGGCTAGACGATAGGCTTGTGAAAAGAATTGTGAAAACTGGCTTTACGCAAAGATAACCCTAGCCATGTTCTTTGAATAACCCTGTCATATGCATCAATTCTGTGTTGACTTTGCCGAGTACGGTTGGTACTCACCCTTGCTATACGCACAAACCTCCGGTGATGGAGTTGAAGAGCCGGAAGATCCATATGCTTACCACCGGGAGGGCGAGGAACCGACGGCGCATATTAGACCTTAGTCCCGGTCGTTGCTCGTGGCAATGGACAAGCCGCCTCTTTCCGCTTGCCTTATCTAAACTCGTTTTTATATTGTATTCGGACCATAAGGTCTGTGGGATGAACAATGCCTTCGGGCCTATTTATGTAATAATGGTATTGTAAGACTATTCGTGCATGCGCACTTGAATATCCGATCTTGCATTCGTGGGTACCAACTACTTGATCCAGGGAAATGGTACTATGAACACGAAAGATTCCCGACTCAAAATCGGGGGTCCACAGAAGAAGACCTCTCGGTGCCGTTTGGGTTACCAAACGCCGCCGAGATCTACGGCAAACTCCTCTCCCCCGAGTCAAGGTTGACCCACTCGGAGGAGCCCGCATCCCCAAGCTCTGACTTGGACTGGAACGATCCAGACCCGGGCTACCCAGGATCGAGGGAGGTCGCCGTCATCCTCCCGTCATTCGGCTCATGCTCATCTTCGGAGCTCAACGAATACCTCAGCTCCGCCGGCTTTGACGACCTCTATGGCATCCCCTCAGACGAAGCCGACGACTCCGACTGCCGCAAGGACTACAAGCCAAAGTGCTTCGATGTCCTCATGGCTGAGTCGGACTCGTCCCAGAGGCTTGCTGAGGAAGAGCGAGCCAAGATTGAGCAGGAGCGCAAGATGGCCGAAGAGGAGAAGAAACGCAGGGAAGAGGCTGACAAAAGAAAGCAAGATCTACGCGCAGCCGGACGATCCGCTCAGGAGGCCATTCTTCAAACGCGGGTCCGCAACGCCAACATCTTCCAGACGCCATAGCAGAACGCTGTTGCCGCGCTCACACTCTTGGACACTGTCATGAAGACGGCACCTGCCGACGTGACCCCAATACTCGACAAGATCAAGACCATCGTCGCAGCCACAGCCAACGGCCATCCTACCACCTCGGCACGAAGGCCGACCGAGTCCGTGGCTGAAACGCCCGACAAAAGCCGACTCCCGCCTCTAAAGTCGGAGACTACAAGAGGCCCGAGCGATCGATCGACGACAAGGCCAAGAGGCCCACGCCGCGAGTCCACACGAAGTACCGGGATCAAACGGTGACTCCCGCGACAAACGACACGGACGTCCACCCGTCCACCACCGAGTCCGCCGCAACAACGGCTCCCTACCCAACCAGCCAACCGAAGACCCCGTCGAGTGATCTGCGGGAAGTCCTCGATCGCCGCTACCAGGAGCGAGACCGACGCACCCGGGAAGATCGGAGGGGATCACCCGATAGCGGCGATGACTTAGTGCCGGCTTTCACTCGGGAGCTTCGCCGAGTGCACTGGCCGAGTGGATTCAAGCCCACAGGAATAGAAAGGTACGACGGCAAGACCGACCCCGAGTCATGGCTCACCGTATATACTCTCGCCATCCGCGCAGCAGGCGGCGACAACAAGGCTATGGCCAACTATCTGCCAGTGGCCCTCGCTAACTCGGCCAGGAACTGGCTCACGAGCCTGCCAAGAGGCTCAATCGACTCGTGGAGCGAGCTGAGGGACCACTTTATCGCCAACTTCCAGGGTACCTTCGAGAGGCCCGGCACACACTTCGATCTATACAACGTCATCTAGAAGCCGGACGAGCCTCTGAAGGATTACATCCGTCGTTTCTCCGAGAAGCGCAACAAGATCCCCAACATCACCGATGACATCATCATCGCCGCCTTCCAGAAGGGAGTCTGTGATGAGCTGTTAATCGGGGAGTTCGGATGTAAGCCACCGAAGACGGTGAAACAAATGTTCGAGACGGCGAACTCCTACGCCAAATCCAACGACGCCATCAAGGCTGCCCGTCAAGACCGGCCCGACAGGAGGGAAGACAAGCAGGCGGGAGGAAGCTAGAATCCTAAGAAGGATAACGGCAACAGCAACAACCAGGGCCAAAAAGACCGCAAGCGTCGATCTGAGGATCTTGTGGCCGCAACCTCCAACACTCAACGCCGCCCCCGAGTCGCTGCCTACGACGCCATCATGAACGCCCAATTCACTCATCATCCCAATCATAAACACACGGCTAAGGACTGCTTCATCTACAAACAGTTCGCCGAGCAGTACACGGCGCAGCTCAACAAGAAGCCGACTGACGAGGTTGGTCCATCGGGCGCCAAGAAAAACAATGCGGCTGAGAATGCCGAACCTTTCCAAGACCCTGTGGGAGAGCTCAATCACATCTTCGGAGGGCCGCTAGCCTATGAATCCAAGAGGAAACAGAAGCTAACCGACCGAGAGGTCAACGCGGCTCTACCCGAAGTCCCTTAGTACATGCGATGGTCGGAAGTGGCCATCACTTTTGATCGCTCGGATCACCCTGACCGAGTGGTTCACCCGGGGCGCTATCCACTCATCCTGGATCCCGTGGTCCGCAACATCAGGCTCAAGCGCGTCCTCATCGATGGGGGCAGCGCCCTCAACATCCTGTTCGCCAAGACCATGGATGAGATGCGGATCCCGAGGGCCGAGCGAAGGCAAGCTCGGCCCCCTTCCACGAGTCATCCCGGGCTATCATCTACACCACTCGGGCATATGCGGAAGCCACGCGGCAGCACGCACTCTGATGGGCAAAGCTTACGAGACAAGGTTTCTTCGGCTTACCATGGTCTCCGACGCGGACAAAGTCGTACGAACTGTGAAGGCTGCCAATTTTTCGCCCGACGAGCCATGTCCCGGCCCAGGAGCTACAAACAATCCCACTATCCTGGCCGTTCGCAGTATGGGGCTTGGACATGGTTGGCCCTTTCAAGAAAGCTCCGGGAGGATTTACACACCTCTTCGTCGCAATCGACAAGTTCTCAAAGTGGATTGAAGCCAAGCCGGTCACCACAATTACTGCGACAAGGCACGGGATTTCTTCCTCAACATCGTGCGCCGCTTCGGCATCCCAAACAGAATCATAACCGACAATGGGACTCAATTCACGGGAGGCATCTTCAAGGAATTCTGCAAAGACTTGGAATCAAGATTTGCTATGCGTCGGTTGCCCATCCCAAAAGCAATGGACAAGTCGAACGGGCCAACGGCATGGTCCTTCAAGGCATCAAGGCCCGCGTGTTCGATCGTCTAAACCCTTACGCAGGCAAGTGGGTCCAAGAGCTTCCCTCGGTCCTATGGTCTCTGCGGACCACACCCAGTCGGGCTACCGGCCAAACTCCCTTCTTTTTGGTCTACGGCGCAGAAGCCATGTTGCCAAACGAGATGAAGTATGAATCCCTCCGAGTCCGTAGCTTCAACGATGAACAGTACGACCTCGCCGAGTGGACGACTACCTCACCGGTGGAAGAGGCCCGAGAGGCAGCCCTCATCCAGTCGGCCAAATATCTTCAAGGGCTCGAGACGATACCACAGTCGCAACGTTCGAGCACGAGCTTTCATCGGTTGCGACTTGGTTCTACGCAAGATTCAAACCACCAAAGACCGTCACAAGTTATCCCCCTTATGGGAAGGACCATACATAATCGCTGAGGTCACTCGGCCCGGTGCATACCGACTAAAGCGTGAAGACGGATCTATGGTGGAGAACTCCTGGAACATCGAACATCTTCGACGATTTTATGCTTAATTTGACTAAAGTTTCATGTTTTCCTTGACTGCCAACCTCAAGCAAGATGACTTCTTGAGTTAGCAGTCGGGGGCTGTACATATGTCAATAAAGCATAAGTTTTCCTCATCAACTTTTGTGCACGATTTGGTTTATCATTGTTTAATGTTCCTTGATTCGAGTTCAGTGTTTAAGGACTGAGAGTTTTCTGATGGCCTAATCGAGCCTAGGCTTGGTGACAGTCAAACAAAAATTACTTAAAAAATTTCACACAAAAACTCGGATCAAGGCATTAACATAAATAAACTAAATATATCACAAGTCTGCGTCAGAGCATCACGATCATACGACATTTACAAGACAATGTTCATAAGACAAATCAAATCCGGAAGTTAGTCACTACATCAACAGAAATCTTCTTCGCTGACTCCTGTGCTTCGCTCAGCATGTCCAAGGCGTGCTCATCTGAGGTCCCGTCAGCGAAGCCCTCCTTCACCCAGTTGATATCCACTCGGGGGTAGAGAGACTTGGTCTGTGCAAGAGCAAGACCTGCTCCCATGTTGGTGGCCTCGGTGATGTTCACCAAATATTGGTCAGGAGCCCTCCGCAGCTTGTCAAAGATTTCCAGTGGCCCTAGCGAACTGGCCCCGACTCCCTGATGAAACAGGGACAGCAAGATCGGCGCTGCTGCGTTGGTGACCTCCTCCCGGACCTCTCCGGCTCGTTTGACCTGCTCGAGCAAGACGTCATATTGAGCTCGGGTCTTGACTTTGTAAGCTGCCAAAAACAATCTGATCACGCAGAGCACTCGAAAGTAAAGCGGCACAAAGAATGTTACTCCGAGGAAGCTTACCTTCAAAAACTCGGCCTCCAATTCGGCCTTGTCAAGGCTGACTGCCTCCAGCTGGACCTGGAGCGAGTGGACCTCCGACGAATTTTCTACAAGCAAAGAAGGTCATCAGTAACCAGGATCAACATGAGAATCATAAAGAAACTCAGAGAGATGAGCTTACTTCTGACTGATCCTCGTGGTCGAGGTTCTCCTCCCGAGCTCCGCTATCTCCCTCCTTAGGGCTGCCTCCTCGACGCGGCCTCCTTCCGAGTGGTTTTCAGCTTCATCCGGATATCCTCCAGGGAGTTTAAGTGTGGGACCAGCTTCTCCAGCGCCTCCGACTTGGCCATGGAGCGGCAATACTCCTTCTGCACGCAAAATCCAAGGATTGATCGACTGAAGAAAAATGATGATACAAGACAAAGAGAAGACTTGGGCTTACATTGAGCAGCCGAGTCGCCTCATTTAGGCCATTGACGAGGGCATCCCTTTCTTCGCTTTCGGCTTGCTTGTCCAAGACGATGCCCTGCCTCTCGCCTTCCGAGTCTCGCCACTCGATCTTGATCGAAGAAACCCAGTTTCGAAGACCGTAACCTGGGAATTTCTTCCACGTGGCGCGGACGGAAAAATGGATGAAGACATGAAAGATTCAAACCGGAGAGTAAAGACAAGACTTTGATTCGAGACTTACCGGCTTCAGTGGCTGCACTCTTGGGTGGAGCAGCCCGGCTGGCCTCCTTCCTCTGGCTTTTCGCCGACTGATCCTCAGTCGGGGCTGACCGAGCCGCAGCCTGAGGTTTCCCAGCTGCCGACCGGCTTCCAGTCGGGACATCTCGGGGCGGTCGGGGCTCTTTCCTCGGGACATCCTTCTTGGGAGGCGAGGTTTTTACTGGAGCACTCGCTCGGAAGCGGGCCCCGAGGTCTTGGCTCCACAGCTTGGATGCCTCGGGAGCAGCGGTGGAGTAGGCCCTCGCCCTTCCCGACAGGATCTATGTCCTGGGGCCTCCTGCAACAACGAATGCAGCTGGAATGAAGACAAGGAAAATTTTCAACAAAAAGACCAGGCTTCAGTCATGAAGCATACCTGGACGACCGGCGGATCTTCGGCGCCGCCTTCGGCGATGGCCTTGGAGGAGGAGTCTCGACTGGAGGAGCCGGGACGTCATCATCCGAGTCGTCAATGACGAGCCTCCTTTGCTCGCCCGCTTGTTGGCGTCCTCACTCGGGGCCGCCCGCTTCCCGACCTGGATCGCTTTGAATTTTTATCCCGCCGGCTTCTTGGCAGGGTGATGCGGCACGTCATCGTGAGGCATCTTGTACGGTTTTGAAGTAACAGAAGCATTTTCCTGCAAGAGAAGTTCTCACAATACTAAGAGACATGACATCAAGGTTGCAAGACAATACGAAGAAGTCGGTCGGCGAGGAGGAGGAGGCGTGGATGCTTGAAGGAAGGATGGTAGTATGAGGGCGCGCTCGATGCGATGCCGCCGAGAAGATCTTGTACATCCGGATCTTCAGAATTTCATAACGAGTGGATCTTGATCTTCCCGATTGGGGTCCTTCCCGCCTTCGTACTCAAAGGCTGGCTTTGATCGCTCTTTGATTGGAGCCAGTCGGCACCTGATGAAGTGCCGAGTGATCTGTTCACCGCGAAGACCTCTTTGCTTCATCATTAAGATCTTCGCTAGCAATTTGTTGGCTTCATCCCAATCTTGAGCCACTGGAACAGTGCTCCAAGTTTGCCTGGGGACAGGGGGAAGGCCGACAAAGGCCGAGTGGGTTCGAGATTGCTGATATAGAACCAGCCCGCATGCCATCCCTTATTGGAAGATTTCAAGGGAAGAGAGAAGTACTCCTTGCGGAGAGATCCGCGGAGTTGAAAACCCGCCCCGCCACCGATGCATGGGTGGTCTTTATTCGGATGCGGTTTAAGATAAAACATGCGGCGGAACAGTTGGAAGTGGGGGAGGATGCCAAGGAATGCTTCACATACATGAATAAAGAGAGCGATGTGAAGCATGGAGTTGGGGTTCAGATGGTAGAGCTGAAGCCCGTAATAATCCAAAAGCCCCCGGAAGAACTCGGAGGTGGGAAGGCTGAACCCACAATAGAAAAAAGAGGTGAATACAACGAGCTCACCGGTGTTCGGGGTTGGGAAATCTTCACCCGCCGCCAGGCGCCAACCCATGATTTCCTTTGGGGGAAGCACAACGTGCTTCACCATCTCCTTGAGGATAGATTCCCTCACATCCGATGTGGCCCATTGGTCAAAAGGGATTCTCTTTTCCTCCGCCATAAGTGTGGTTTGGATGGAAAGTGGATCTGGTCTGAAAGGATGGAGATTTGAGCAGGGGGTCTTGGGAGATTGGTTGTGGAAGCTGGTTTGCGGCAAGAAGCGAGCTCCTGGATGGATGGATTTGGGTGCGCGCGAGTCTAGGGTTCTTCGCAGGGAACTGGTGAATAGTACTGCAAAAAGAGGAATTTTTTGGAAGACGAAGAGGCGAGGACGACCTCGAGGCTTTATAGAAAGATTTGAGGGTTTCGCTAGGTTTTCTAGTGATTGGGCCGAGCCCATGAGAGAATCTGCGGCCCAGTTAAGGTGTGGCCCGACGCGTGTCCTTAGGGACATAAGCGGATGAGCTTAAGCAGATTTGCTTTCGCAATATGCGCGTGTCCGAATGCCCTATACCTTTGGAAATCCTTTCATACCGCGGTTTGCTTGACTTCATGAGAAGCTGGCACGATGCAACTTGGAAGGTGACCAACAGTTAAGCTTTTTATAGCTGCCTTGATGACAAGGGCTGTTTGGTTTTTTAGCATTTGATTAAGTGATTATATCGATGCTATTTTTCCACCTTGGTGAAGATCTTTATAGATTAAGACCTATATTATGGCGAGAGCTATTTAATAACTTGGTCATATTTTTCATATGATTGAAAAACTCGTTTTCCCATGAGGGACGATTAAAATATTTGTTCTGAGATGACTCGGGTAGACCCACTCGGATAAATATGAGTTTGCCGAGTGCTTTTCCACCCAAAAGGTTGATTGAATTATTTGTTCTGAGATGACTCGGACAAATTCACTCGGATGAGTATGAACTTGCCGGGTAATGAGATCTCTATGATTGCTTTAGCATAAGCTGAGTACTTATATGAGAATTATTTTTTATAGTTCTTGACTATATGCTTAGTCTGTTTTTGACTAACCACATAGTCGGAGGCTACATCTAATTAGGTGCATCAAGAGATGCACCTAGATATTTATTTTTAAGAATTTTTTAGATATTTTCCAGCCCTTCACAGTCTTTGGAGCCACTCGGGAAGATTCAGGCAGAGATGATAGAATCACTCGGTGCCGAAGCATTCGGCCAAAGAGATTTTTGGCTATGTACTTGTTTTGGTTTGAAGTGAGCTGTCTCGTCAACCGAAAAAGACTCGGGGCTCTGTGGAGATTATGGCAATCGGGTATCTACATGGCAAGCTTATCCGACTGGAGGTAGGGATAGATTGCGCCTACCATATCTGTAAACCAAACGTGACTTGGGTATTACGTTGCCGATTGGGATAAGGCAACGGCCTATAGACACGGTTTGGTAAGATTGAGGAAACCGACTTAGAGTAAGATATGGTTTCCGATCTATAAGCCCACTTCCCGAGACTATATAAGGGAGGTAAGGGGCATCCCTTGAGGGAGATCAGACGCTTTATGAGCTTTTAGACTTTAAGAGCTACAGATCTTGAGATCAATATACACTCGGTGGATCGAATCCCCGAAACAGGAGTAGGGTATTACCTCACGAGAGGGCCTGAACCTGTCTAAATCTTCTTTTCCTTCTAACCCATTGTGCTTGGCGATCTTGACTGCGACCCCAGAAATTATATTGCCAAAACCAAGTTTCGACATAAGCCATGATGTCACTCAATGTACATAACCATACATATGTTCAAAAATGTAGAATAGAAAATTGAACATGCATTTCATACATTGAAAATTCCCTCTTATAGAAAATAATATGTAATAATATGGAAAAAATATATAACTAGTATGTAAATAAATTATACAATACAATACAATATGCTAAATTTTTAGAAAAAAGTATCTCGACAATTGTATAGCTATTCATACATTATAACTTGTATAATGTATTGTGTAATCAAGTTATAATCACAATACATTATGTCGAGAAACTTTCAATAGCAAGTTATAATGTATATTTTTGATTATATAATACATTATAACTTGATTATTACTTGCAATATTTTTGAAAGTTATAACCCATCTCTGTCTTTCCCCTCCCCACTTCCGACCGCAAAAATCTAGCCAAAACCTCGCAAAAACCGTGCCCTACCGCATGGTTGTCGTGCGTAAATCACGGTTGAGGGCCCAAACCATTCGGCGGATTATAGCTTCGGACACAACAAATGATGGGCGATAACCGCATCTAACCACACGGCACGCTAGCCCTAGCCCCGCGGTTTTCGCAGCCAACCGCAAGGCATGCCGCTCTAACCGTGCCGCCACATATCGCACGAAAACCGCGTAGATCTACACGATATGACGACTAAATCGCACGAAAACCATGGTCTCTACTAAAGTGAAGAAGGCGTACCTCTAGCCGCGGTTTTCGCGCGTTTCTTCGTGGTTTTCGTGGCTTTCCGTGTGGCTTTTCCTTCACCAGCAGCAGCTTCGCTAGCGCCAGCGGCAGCTTCGCTAGCGCCAGCGGCAGCTTGCAAGGGAGAGGACGAAATGAGTGCAAAATGGCTAGGTTTCCAGTGGCTGTGGCGTGAGAGAGGTGGAAGAAGGGTGAAGGAAAGGTGATGGGCTTCATATGGGCCTTTATGAACAGTAACCACATATAGTACAATTTATTCTTTTCTTTTTCGCCAAACTGAAAACGATTTTTTAGATGCAGATAATTTGTGTATTTTTATGGGAAAATATACCATAATTCTTGTAAAATCGAGGTCTACAACCACGATTTTTTTCAATAAATTTTTTCAATTTTTTGAATCTTCACGAAAATTTTCAAATCTTATCGCGCGGCTACCGTGGCGAAAACCACGAAAACCGTGGTGATTTTCGCGGTTTCCAAAACCCTGGTCATGCCAATGCAGAGAACAACGGCATCTCAGCGGCGGACGGGGACACATTGAGCAAGGCGATGAGGCTTAACGTTGAACGTAACACAATCTAGATGGTCCAATGAAGATGATATCAACCTCTACCAGTGCCCCTACAACTCATCTTCTACAAGGTAAACAAAGTATTTCAATTCGGTCATTACCTGATGGTTGTATTGCTTCTAATTTGAATAGTTTGGGAATCTCTTTGGTCGGTACTAGTAGTGACATTGCTATATCAATTAACAAACTGAAATACATTGAGGTTGATAGATTAAAGGTTGTTCCTAGAGCAATTGATTCTCAAAACTCATCAAAACAGCATGCTCTCTTTAGAGACAATCCTTTTGATGCTAGTGATGACGAGGATACGAATAGGATGATACCCTACTCGCTTACTTAGTCAAGGAAGTCTCCGAGGTTGGTTTAGATGAAGCAGACCTGAGCACTACAATTAGTGACTTGATGGCCTCTTCGAGAAAATCTAAATCGAGCAAAAAGAAAGAATGGAAATCCTGTTCCAGTGGCAACAAATTTTCTAAAATTGTGTCCTCATGAAAGACATGTACTGGAATAGCAGAGGTGTTTAGACTTGGCTACATATAAGTATGTGGCAGATTGTATAAAGGATCAAAATTTATATTTTGTCGCACTTTTGGAGACATGGAAAAGCAATATGTCAAAGACAAATCTAAACCGTTTCTCTGGGGATGCATATTTCATCAAAGACGAGTAATATTATTTGCTAAAAAATTGATCATATTGCATAACGAAAATTTATTGTGTTTTTTCATGTACCCAATTCTATGGGAAAGACCATGCACTACGTGAAGAGCACAATATAAAAAACTAAGGACGGTTTTCTATGAAGAAGGAGAAGGATGATGTGACCATGCCTAGTATGGATAGTATCATTATTCACATCATAGGTCAACTAAAAGGCATCGAGATCAAGTCGTAGAAGTCCTTGAATCCAATTTGGTCACCTGCAACAGCGCTGACTTCATATGACCGTCAAATATGCATACGTGCTTTGTTTTGGGCCTGTAAGTATTTGATGGAAAGCCCTTGGAGTCCTCTTTCTAATGGATCTAGCCTCGTCTCCATTGCTACTTTTCTGGGTAAAGTCATGGTCGCTTAGATCGTCATTTTCTCATTACAGAACCCCAACTTATCATTTGTATTCAATTCCTATTTGTAATATAATATTACTTTTATCTTTCTCTTGCTTGTTTCTTTGGTTTGCTTGTAGGAGTAAGGTTGATCTACACCTGCAAGATCAACAACCCACGGAGAGGTCTATCGATCGCTAAGGCACAACACATCAAAATCGCATACACACTCGGGGCTTCGTCTCCCCACACGGCTAACTCCGTCAGGTTACGTCATGACTCTGCATGTCCGGGGGCTCTGGCCTTCACATGGCTAACATGGCCTGACTATTCTGGGCAACCATGTCCCCATCGACTGCCCGGCTTCATTGGTGTCGAGGACATGAAATAGTATAATCCTTGTATCACCATATCTCCTTGATCTTGAGCACCCCATAAATATTATTACCGATGTAGAGAATTGACAGTTGGCATGCCAGGTAGAGGGTGCTAGCTCAATGACCAGGAGGAGATGGCTTTTCTAAGAGTTGTGGCAGCGGATAGCATCTGGTTCCCAGCCAGGAGTGGCTTCCACTTTGGCTCCCTCAGGTTCGTCGCTGACAAGGCCGGTCGCTTGGCCCAAGTCTCCGCCAGCGTCACTGGGTGCATCGAAGCCATGCGCTTCGCTCCAGGAGCGGAGTTCCGCTTCGGCGCTCTCGACATTACCACTAACAAGGTCGGTGTCCTCACGCCAAGTAAGATCAACGCTGCAGCCATGCCTGTCTTGGCGCATGGACCTATGGAAAGCTGTGTCCTTCCCTCCGGTTATAGGAACACATCCATCATCTTCACCAAGCACCTCTCTGACTTAGGCGAGCAGATCGCCACGCGGCCTGACTACGCCTCAATCGGACACGTCTGGGGCTTCGTCTCCCCACGCGGCTAACTCTGTCAGATTACATCACGACTCCACATGCCCGAGGGCTCCGGCCTTCGCACGGCTAACGTGGACTGACCATGCTAGGCGACCACGTCCCCGCTGACCGGTCGGCTTCGCTAGTGCCGAGGGCCCTCACCGCCTCAACAGCTCGTCGATTTCTTCGCTGTCGACTTAGGATCATGTCTCCATGCTGGCTACCTCTACTCTATCCGAGGGGCCTTGCCGCCTCCACTGTTGTTCTTGACTCGTGGAATACCGAGCAAGCTAAGTCACCTTTTATATGATATTTTTGTCCGAGTAATTTGTTTTGTTTCTAACGTACTATTTAGTTGGTCACCCAACTAAACAGAAAGTCTAGTGCTACACCTATCAGGTGCTCATGCTGCACATTCATTTCTTCATCTTAACACGGTCAAGGTCACGTCTAACACCGTACGCCCAGGTGCTACACCACTCACTGCACACTTACATGGTATGGCTATGTCCCACACTGTACGCCCGAGGCAGAGTGCTTAAACGTAAGAAGTCAACTACTCGGGAGAATTAAATCTAATAAGAGGAGAAACAAATATTTACATGCATTAAGCATACTTGTACTCTTCTCAAGTAGATATTTTATATACAATATACAACTCCTTTTACATGCTCATGATGCAGGGTGCAGAATTGGATATGTGTAACAGGAACTTGGGACCATGAGCCCATCTCTTACGCTTGAGGACTGGACTACGCCACTAAGTGAGATATGCCCCCGAGGTATAGATGGCCAAATGGGCCGCCCGGCATGGCGTGGCCCTGGCACGACCGACATGTCGTGGTGTGTCGTGCCCGCCCACGGGCTACACCTACGGCCCATGCACAGCCCAATAAGGCTTGAGTTGTCCCGTATCGGCCATCCCATCATGCTCATCCTTGGAATAAGCCTATTTTGCTTCCCTCATCTCTTTGGGCCCGTGCCGTGCCTATCGATGAGCACGCCCCAACTATCGGGCCAGACCAGGCCAGGCGCGACAATAGTCAGATCGTGTCGTGCCTGGGTCGGGCCAAATCTCTGTCCTGTGGGCCAGGGCGTCGGGCTGTGGGCCTTTTGGCCAACTATACGCTAAGGGCTACCTTACTCGGTGTTGATGAGAATTTTTCCCACGTGCTGGCCTGGGAGGTTTGCTTAACTCCAGTGCAGGTCCAAAATTGGTCGCCTAACACTCGGCCACCACTCCATCGGGTGAGGCACGCCCCCGAGTTGTCTTACTCGGGTGTCAGTTCGCTGTGTGTAGCACACTCTCGAGTGTTGCCTTACTTTGCTCCATCACCACCGACTAGGGGTTGTGCCTCCACTCCAACTTCCTACACCACCGTTGGGCGACCCGGTCCCTGTGCTGGCTGGCTAATCAACCGTAGACTGGGGACCACGTCTCCTTGCTGGCTGCCTATGCCACCGCTGGGCAACCTTGTTCTCGTGCTGGCTTTCTCCGACAGGCTTCTTCACCCTCGTTTTGGCTGACTTCATCATCGTCGACTGGCTTCCTTAGCTCTACGATTTGGCTGGCTCCCCTAGATGAGGCAAATCCCCTAGGGGCTGCCTTATTCAACCACGCATCATTGGGAACTCTTGTTCATGACTCTCCACTTGTTGATGCTCAACTAAGTACAGAGTCAGGGGCTACTGTGGGGTACATGATATCCGGGTACCTTACATCGGATCTTTGTGCCAAATAACATGGGGTGGGCCGAGTGTCTTAGGCCCATGCGACTTACTTATAATCCAAGAAAGAGAGATCCCCGGGATGAGATATAAATCCTAATGATCTTGCATATCTTTTATAGATAGAATAGGAATATTTAGTTGTAACCGACTAGATACTTTCCTTGTAACCCTCTCCCTCATCCTATATAAGAGGGGTAGGGGCCTCGAGATTGGGGCAAATCTCCACAACCAGCATAGCACACCACAACGGTGGGATGCAAACCATACACTACCACGGGGGATCGCTACGTGCTCCCACAACGCCGCATTGCGAAACTTTCTAAACATATCTAATCTACTCAACAAGACTAGGGTATTACCTCTTGTCGAGGGCCTGAGCCAGTATAATCACTATGTCACCATCTCCCCTTGATCTTGTGCACCCCATAAATATTATTGTTGATCCAGAGAATTGATAGTTGTAGTCGGATCATCAATGTTTCTCTCAAATCGTACTTATCATTAACTCACCGAAAGATCGGGCCAATCAGAGTTGTGAGCGTATTGAGTGGATCTCAAAGTTGATCAAGTGGTATCAGAGCTTTCGTTTCTCGGTGAGTTTTTTATCTACCTATAACCAAAAAAGGCCAAAAAGAAAATTCATACATCACCTAGCCTTCTTAGTGCCACTGCATTGTTCTTTTCAGTTTTTTGCTTTGGTGAGTTTTGTGTTCCATCGTCCTGTCGAGTTGCTGGTCTTAGCATCTAGTTTGTTTAGAGTTCCAAGTTATGGTCACGTTTAGTACCACTGTCGTCACCGCCGCCTTGTTTTTGTTGTCATTGGTACCATCAAAAACAAAATCATCTCGTTGCCAGGGTTCTGTTTTTGTAGTTTTTAGAAGTTCCTGTTGGTCGGTTTTCAAGTTGTCAAGTTGCTAGGCTTTATGTGTGTGCTTCTGTTTTGCACATGAAGGATGAAGGGGACTAGAGTTTTGTAGATTGGATTGGTTGGAATTTTGTTTGGATACAATAAGAAGAGACCCAAGAGATAACAGGAAGGTGGTCTCAGTTCCTTGTTTTGCCTGAGGTTTCCAATTTCTGCCAAAGATTGAGTCTATCTACCACGTCAAGACCGAATCGGCTCATCTCCACTTCGTGTCATTCTAAGCCAAGTCGGAATCCTCCTCTCCATGTCCTTTTCACACCCAAGTCCAACCATTGGTAAATTTTTTTATTGGTGTTAGTTTTCACATCTGTTTGCAAACAAAATCTACATAATGAGTTGTTTCCATTTCTTAGGAGTTCATGTTGCATTTTTTACATTTGCACTTTTGGGGGATTTTGCTTAGATTATTTCTGTCATTGCTGTTTCGCCGCTAGTTCGGTTTGTGGAACCTCAACTTTGAGTTCTTAATAATTCATCTACAATTGAGTTGCGATCTTTCTTGTTCTCGCTTGTGTTCTTCGATTCATATGTAGGGATTAGCATTCTCGGTGAGGTCAATCGGGTTTTGCCATGGTTGATAACCAGAGGATATGTGGAGTTGTGATTGCAGGGTTAGGATCGTGTTGATTGGAAGCCGAATCGTGTGTGTCAAAGTTTCCACCAAATCAATAGCTATCTTTACTTGACAGAAGATCGGGCACCCTGTTGCCATCAAGTAGGGGGCAGGTCTCGGGAATTTTACTAGGAATTAATGCCTCTATATTAGATTTGTCTTTGATTGTCGAAGGCAATTTTATGTCAAATTCCATTTGACAAAGAAAGAGGATAAATTCAAATGGATCCTTGTGGCAGTATATGGGCTAGCATAGGATAACTTCAAAGCCAATTTTTTGGCAAAGTTTATTCATGCTTGCCAACAAAACACCTTGATTGGAGGGGATTTTAACATTCTAAGGAGCAGCTCCGAGAAGAAAAATGATAGATATAATGACCGATGGCCATTTCTCTTTGTGGAGAAGGGATAGAAAACTGCGAGAACGATACCTGTGCCTCTACAATATTGTTAGGCATAAACAGGCAAATGTTGTAGATGTCTTTCAGAATGGATATCCCAATTTTTCGCGAGAGAAGGGATCTAATTGGATCAAAATTAGTGGCATGGAACAACTTATTACCACGCATTTCTATTATTGATTTAATTCAGGAGCAAGATGAGTTTCTATGGAACTTGATGCCTAATGGAGAGTTCACTGTGAAGTCTCATTATCTTGGTCTAGTTCATAGTGACATCCCAAATATAAATAGACATCTCTGGAAACTAAAAGTGTCATTGAAGGTTTAGATTTTTCTTTGGTACCTTCATCAAGAAGTTGTGTTAACTAGGGACAATCTAGCTAAACGTAATTGCCAAGGCGATCAAAATTATTGTTTTTTGTAACAATAAGGAGACAATTAAATACATTTTCTTTGAATGTCGCTCCGTAACGCCCGATTTTCTTTTGGGAGGTCATGTCTCGCCCCATTTTCTGGTGAGCACCGCTTCTCCCGGCCACGAGATCCGCCTCCCGAGCCCATAAAAAGCATCCTTGGGCTCCCCTCTCTCATTTCCCCCTCTTGCCCGAGATCCCCACGCGCCCAAACCCTCCTCAGCGCGCTTGCTCACTCTCTCCGCCGCTCGCCGCCATACTCCGGCAGCCCCGGACCACCACTCTAGTCATAGTCGTGTCGTGACGCCTCCACGGCTCGCTTCGTCATCATGAGATCAAGCCCGTCCACCTCTCCTTTTCCTTCAATCGCCATTGGGTCGCCCACTTCTTCGTGCGCCCGAGCCGCCGCCATCTTTGCCGCCTCCGACCGCCTCTTGCCGTCGTTCCCAACCACCCCTAGCCATGTTGTCACCTCTATTGGCTTTGTCGGGCCATGCAGTGCTCAGGCCACAACCTCCCCACTTGCCACAGTCACTGGGGTGCTGTCCTCACTCCCAACCAAGCTCTTCCGCTACCCTATCATCTCCAGCCGCTTTCTGTCGGCGATTGGAGCACCGCTGGGCCATTCCTCCCTCTCCCGAAGCTCCGCAAGCTCGCGAGCTACCACGGCCACCGCTTCTTCCTCACCAGGAGCCGAAACCTGCTTGGCACCATGCGAGGTGAGCTCCTCCCTTGTTGCTGGTTTCCAACCATCGAAACACACTCCTCCGTGTCGCGGCTCCCTTCCCTAACCTCTCCACCCTCTTCTCTAGGTACTGGAGGGCCTTGGCCTCCTCATCCCGTTCATCGAAGCTCAACGGAGGCCGTCGTTGCCGTTGAACTCGACGGGCGGCGCCGCTCAAACCTCGCCTCGAGCCCGTGCGCCTCCTTCTTCATCGTCGGTCGCTCGGTAAGCACCTTCTCCTCCCTCTTCCTGCCTCCTTTCACTGCATCCCACGCCAGATGGTCATCAACGGCAACCATTGGGCCGCGTACCACCGTTGTCCTCGTCGAATCATGCCGGTTGGCGAGCCTGTTGGTCTCCTTTGCCTGCAGCCACCCGATATCCTTGGGGAAGATCTGGGTTGTCCGCGTGGCGCTCGTCGTGGCTGCCAGCGGCTCTACCACATTGGTGCGCCCATTCCCCATGGCTACTGCGTCGGCGCCACGTAGTGGACATGCGTCCTGACCACGTGTGGACTCAGTGCACCATGTGACCTGCCTTTGAATCACTGATGTGTGGGACCCGCTTGTTGACACCACCTCTCTCCTTGGCTGATGTCATAAATCTCTATCTCTATCTCTATCTCTACCACTTATAATTCACCTTATCAACGATTCAGATATGTTCTCTTTCTCTTACTCACTCATCATCCAACAGATGAAATCACGAGCGCATCGCTCCTCCGATCCCGAAATCACGCGCGCCATCGCGTTGCTCTCCCGGTACATCGCGATCGCACGGGCGCTATCCCCGCCTTCCACCGAGCGCTTCTCCCATCCGCCACCCGAGCCGCCGCTCCCCCACCTCCATCCGTCGCCCGCGCCGCCATGTGTCTTTCGCTGCGTGCCTCCCTCATCCGTCGCCCGCTCTGCCGCCTCCATCCGCCGCCCGTGCCGCCGCGCGTCTTCCGCCGTGTGCCATCCCCGTCCGCCACCACGCCTCCATCCGTCGCCACGCGGAATCCTCGTCCAATCCGTCGCTCCGCCGCGCCATCCCCGTCTTCGCCGCCGCCTCCATCGCCGCCCGCGCTGCCGCGCGCTAGGGAGGTGCTGGTGAGGATTGAGGAGTCGGAGGCGTGGTGGCATGCACCGGCGTCTGCTGAAGCTAGAGGAGGATCACCAAGGAGATCGTGCGCGTCCCGGACGTGTCCGGCAAGCTCACCTTCCCCATCTCGCTCAAGCAGGTTCACGCTTTCGTCATTCTGAATTCATGATTGCGATGAAGTCTTGACTGGTTTTAGGCTAATATTTTTAAGAGGCGGCGGAGCGAGCGGGGGAGCAAGCAGTCAAGTCAAGTGAAGGTACTTAAATATTGCTCCAAAAATTGCAAACTACAGACCACTGACATGTTCACTGGTTTCTCTTTTGCAATTTTGTATCTATCATCCATTGTTCAATTTACTCTTCCATTCTAGCTTTTGTGGTAAACTAGCGGAAGGTATCCAGAATAAAAGGAAAGTAAGTACAAGGAGACTGCTAAGCAAGAGGAGGCCCTAAAGAAGAGAAGTGGCAAGGAAATTGAAAAAAGGAGTTCCATAGTAGAACTGATGTGGGAATTAGGGAGAGAAGAGAAGTTTATTTAGTTCAGTTGGGCCAGATTTTGAAAACGCTCAACTTAATGAAAAGGTAGATACTTCTGGGAAGAAACCTTCACTTGTCTGTTTGAATGGTGAGTTGATTTTTAAAATATGCACATTATTTTTATGGAATTGATGTATAGTTTCACATTGAAATAAGTGGAATTTTACGGTGGAGTCTTGGATAACATTGCATCGGGATTTCTGTAAACGGTGTTGATGAGCAAAAGTTGCAAGCTATGAAAAGCGCCAAATTAGGTGAGGATCATGCTTAATTTATTGCTGATATTTTCCTTCTGTTGCTGCATTATCACACACATGAATAGGTGGAAACAAGAAAAGAAGAAATCAAGCTTCGATGGGGTATGTAAACATGGTGGCAAATAAGATTAAACTTATTTTATGTAGTGAAAACTATCTTAGGCAGTCATTTGCATAAGTTTAGGAATTTGATTTGCAAATCTTTTCCTAGCAATATTTTCCTACAAGTCCACACCTGGGTACAACACTGCATCAAAATGCTTTTTACAGACCACTATCTTACTGTAATGTGTTAATTAAACAGAACCATTAGCAACTATTGTGTCTTTATTACCTTGAACTAGGCTCTAACTAATCAGGTGAATGAAGTTCAGGTCATTTTAGACAGTATCTGTGTGTATTCAGGTGCCAATATGTTGATCAACTGTTTGCTATTTGTAGTTGGGAAAAGCCGGTCACATCCCCTTGTTTGGCTATGATTATTAGTACCAGCCTCGTCACAAGACGATGATTAGTTCGTCATGGGGAGCACCTGCAGCTTTCAGGACTGGTTTTGATCTTCAGCAAGTGCAAGATGGTCTCTATGGAAGGCATTTTCATGTATATGACTGTCCTAGCTGTGAGCTCAACCGGACACTAGATCTAGGCAGTACAGGTCTTCTTCCACTTGAGGTGTGTATCAAATGTCAAAACTTTAAAATAAAAGGTATATCAGATAGCTATATATCATTGTTTTCTCTCTCTGGTGAGGTTTTGACATGATCCATCAAAGGACACTGGTATGTGGGCTGTGCTTTGACAAGCAACATGGTCAGATTTTTTTAAACTGCGGATGGATCATGGAGCCTTGAGGTTTGTCTATGATTAAATGCTCATGGTGTTGCTATTTTCCTGTATAAAGCCGATTTCTCCAACTTGTTTACACCTAGTTACACTTGCATATCAGGTTGCTATATCTATAAAACCATTGAAGGAGCGCAACTAGATTCTGCCGAAATGCCGGGATTGATAACGATTTCGTTATCTCTCTTGATGATCGCTATCTCTACTTGGTCAATTGGCTTCACGGTGATATCAGGCGGTACAATATTGAGGACCTTGCCAAGCCTGTGTTGGCTGAACAAGTATGGGTAGGTGGGCTTCTTCAAAAGGGCAGCGAGGTCGTATATGTAACTAATGATGGTAAAGAAGAGCAGTACATCGCAACATTCAGAACACAACACAGGTTCATCACAACATTCAGAACACAACATCTGCACTGGAATTGAGCACACTTGTTCTCGATTGAGTTGCTCTTTTAAGGCCATTTTTTTCCAATCGCTTAAATATTACTCACTATATCAACCTTCTTGTAATAGGGCCATAATCTTAGAGGTGGGCCACAGATGATTCAGCTAAGCTTGGATGGGAAGAGGGTGTATGTGTAATCCATATTTATATTTTAAAATCAGTAATTTCTGTTACCTTCACAAGAAGATTTTTACAGTTGGCTTGAAAAATTCAGTTACTTGCTTTCTTGATTCAATTTTTATTTGTTCGTCGCTGCTACATAATTGAAGAAACAATCCCATACAAACCCATTGTATGCATGTTTGAAACATTTTATATGGAAAAATATCATCTCCAATTTCATACGCCAAAATAATATAATGTATTTCCTCACTATTATTACCTTTAGACCTTTTATTATTTATTATAAGTGGTAGAGATTTATTATTATTTGCTACCCAAGTTTGGCATATATAATATATAATGCACGCACTCATGTGTGCTCATCAACTATATATAGTTAGATTGTTGGAAAAATAGTGTGTGCTTACTGCTAGTTGTGGTAGAAACCATAAACATCACTGTAACATTCCCATTGTCTCTTGCATTCTGATGGAAAATTCTCGGTTGATTTTACAAAGGTATTTCTCTTTTTTTTCCTCAACATTATTATTGTCATGCTGTCAATTCTCGTTAGAACTTTGTGCTATGAAAGGTTGAGGACGCTGTTGAGTCTCAGTAGAGAGATCCTGACAATACAAGCAAAGGGCGATAAGCCTGCTACCCAGTCTCTACTGCAGTCCCATGCAAGCTTGACGCAACCACTGCGTGTGGCGCTGGACAAAATAGAATGCATGCAGGTAGCTGTCAAATTTACCGGTTCATACTAAATTTTTAAGAGCTGAAGAAAATTGTAAACCATTTTCCATGGCTTCTCTCTGAGTGTTTGATTGGGTTTTATTTTACTTGTTTATATTAACATGTTCTTGATTGTTTTAGGTGCCTATTGATATCACTCCTATATGTGGCACAACAAATAAGCTGCTTGCCAATGATCAGTAGGGTGTTCAGTTAGCAAGCGATGTGCTTCAGTGGAACTCTGCAAGAAAGCGTATTTTGTTCGATCACAAGATGCTCCATGACAAGAAAAGTGAAAGGGCAAGTTAGGAATAAATAGACAAATTATCCAGAAACAATAATGTTAATGTCTTTTTTTAATATATACGTCTTTGATTGCGAGAAGAATCCCTTATAATATCACTGGAAAAGCCCAAAATTTAAATCCCGACATGTGCACAGTAATATATACATACACACACACATGCATCCATCAATGAATCCTACTATATAAGTATAGCGTCCATGCTAACACCATGGTTTCATTTAAGGCATACATTTAAAAGCAATCAGACGGCAAGATTTTTTTCATATTGTTTGTCTCATGGCAAATTATGATTTGACCATACAAGTTGCTTTGGCAGTGGATCTATGGATGTATGTCCTGATTGGAAGAAGATACATTTTAAATTTTGCTTATTATTTGGTTAATGTTTTGTAAGCCTATATGTTCCTAACAAAAGGCCAAAATATTAGCCTAAAAATATTAGCAACATATACAGGCTAATATTAGCTATCAAATTTTAGACAGCATATGTTGCTAATATTAGCCTGTATATTAGCTAATATTAGCTAATATACAGCCTAAAAATATTAGCTTGTATATGTTGCTAATATTAGCCTGTATATGTTGCTAATATTTTTGGCTAATATTTTGACCTTTTGTTAGGAACATATAGGCTAACAGAACATTAACCAAATAATAAGTAAAATTAAAAATGTATCTTCTCCCAATCAGGACATACATCCACAGATCCATTGCCAAAGCAAGTTGTATCGTAAAATCATAATTTGTCGTGAGACAAACACTATGAAAAATAATCATGCCGTCTGGTTGTTTTTAAGTGCATCCCTTAAATGAAACCGAGGCGTTAGCTCGTGCACTATACTAGTCACCTTTAATGTGCAATAAATCAAGTTATTTTTGAGAAATTCTTTTAAATGGCTCAAAAGTTCTAAAATTCATATCTAATTAATTCAAACTCCGAGTTGAGCCATTCAACTTGCAAAATTCATCTAAAACTGAGCTCTACATGTTTGATTACTTTTCATATACTGTTCATTTGGTTTTTATTTGGGTTTTTTCTTGTTTTGCGTGCCAGCATGTAGATTCTGTCGTTCGAGAAGATCGCGAGGAAAAGTCTTCGAAAGATTAATTGAAGAAGCAAGACATGTTGAACTTAATTTATAAAATGTTTTTCCATTTACAAATAAATTGTATGTTTTGCTAATTACATGGGATTATGGAATTAACTATCTGCTTGCTTGTGCCTTATTTACTTGTTATCCATTCCTTAATAACTTGGGTGATAATTTGACTAGCTTATGTCACTTATATTGACCTAGTTAGGATTATGATATGCTTAGTCATGCTAAATTACCACTAGTTGACCTAAAGGATAATCATACTAGTTTACATTTAGTATCTTGATGAGCTGTGAGCTCGAGAAACTTGACCATGTTTATTGGTCATAATTATCCACCTAAAATATGGCTTAATGGTGGGTTGTGGGTGTATGGTTTTGATTGTTGCACCCATGACAGTTAAGGACCGGTTCACAAGAAATCCTTGAAGACTTATCATGCTTACCACAAGTAAGCGTGGGCAACTATTGGACTTGTAGTATAGCTTTCCTCTTTCTGACATACCCAGGCAAGGGTGGACATGATGGAGCTTGGATGGACCGCACAACAATCTATGTGGCTTTCAGATTAGCAAAGGAGGGCTGTCCACCTTGGTTTTAAGGGTGGAGGTGAACCCATAGTGTGGTGTGCTTGGTCAGGGAGAGTTATGCGCACCCAATCAGCACCCACCCAAACATCAGAATATGCACTAGAATTTCACTGCAGGCCGGAGACAACATCCGTGGGACAGTTGATCTGCGCGCGCTGTGGAAGGAAAAATCGATTTTTGGGAACGGATCAGCTCTTCTCAGTTTTGAGAATGAAAAACCAATTTTTGAGAACCTCTTTTTTTAGATTTATATAAAGACTCTGTTGGAACAAATTTTTCTAATAAAATCTCAAAAAACGGATTTATAGAACCTTTTAGAGCTCCTGTTGGGGATGCTAAACATGTCCTTGATATAGTAGTGAAAGGAATAAACAATATACTACATCATTGAACTTATTTTCTTACAGCTACCTGTTTTGCATCATCATGACAAAATCGTTTCATGTTCTTTTTTGCAAAAAATTGTTTCCTGTGATGCAAAGTCAGACTACTAACAGAAAAAGCAGCAAAAAAATCACTTGCCATCACTTATTTTGCATCAACAATGAGAATCGTGAGAGTCCATTATGCACACAATTGTTACGTGATGAAGTTTATATATATATATATATATATATATATATATATATATATATATATATATAACCTCCCTCAACCAGAAGTCAAGTCCGAGTTTCCTCCTTAAACCATAAAACCAGATATACAACCACCTTCAATTATCAGTATCAGCTCATTTTGCCTTCCCCAGCAGTTTTGATGGTGATTTCATGCTTTGTGACCCCTACTTGGCATTACGGTTAAGAAAAAGATACTGCATGACTCACATGTGGGAGACTACCTTCATCATCATCTTCCTCCACCACTCCATTTCTCCTCTCTCTCTCTCTCCTCTCACCTTCTAGCTCCGACCGTCAACCTCCACACCTCCTCTAACGCATGCCCACCCTGTAGAGCACGCTCAGCATACTTGCTACCTGAATAGAAATGGACGCTCAAAATCAGGGGAGTGGTATGGCCTCAAGGTTTGGATCCCCTTTTCTCCGATGATAGGCCCGAAGGTTACGTCGGTCAGGGGCCAAGGTCCTTTAGGAAGCCTATGCTACCATTAATGTGGCCACCTCCCTTCCATCACCTCGCGATTCCCGGCGGGGATTGGGCCAGGAAATCACACTACATCCCAAGGCCTTGATTTTGGGGCTCGCCTCGGCCAGCCCATCCATAATGGAGATAGGACGCGACCAGCACAAAACCCAACCACATAGCTTACAATGCTAAAGGAGTAGTGCAGTAGGGCTAGAGATACCACCTAGTTGTCCCAAGGCCCACCTGCCGATGTCTCAAGATACTGTAATTAGCCTTGCCCCCAAGGGGCAAGATTGTAACATCACAAGCCATATTTGGCCTTATGTAAATGAAACACTCGGTCATAATTCTCCATTCCCTCCTCTTGTCTTGCCAAGTCTTGTCTTTGCCCTATGTAAATAAAAGATAATACATCGTGAAAGAAGTAGGCCACTCCAGTCATGCAATGGGTTTATTTTACTATGCATGGTCATTGGCCTAGGAGGCATCAGGATTTGTCATTTCACCGGTTAGTCCTTATCTTGATCATCAGTTTAGGTGTCCACCTGTGGTGGAGTGGTTGCCGCCAATGTGCGAGTTCTCCTGTGGTGGATGCTCACGTTTGGAATAGGAGAGAATGCAAACAAAAGAAACCATTGGGCCCATTGCAACGTCTGCTTCCTCTTTAATCCCTTGTAGACCACAGTTAATTCCCCTTCTTTCTCTTGTTCTTGATGGTATTTTATGCTTGTCCATGCAAATATTGTATTAGTCCTTACTCGAAATGATACAAAAATGTTAAGAATCTTGATATGCATTACTGAAGTTAAGGTTTCAACTTTATGACACATGAAGAACTATTGAGACCTGTTCTTTCTATCATATGTTAGATTCAGAGGCAGTGACACTGTGGTAACATTTAGAAGATGCTACAAACTGAGGTAACATTTGGAAGGAAAACAATTTCTTGTGATATTTTCCTTTTCAGATTGGCCATCTAAGTTGTTCTCAGAATTGTATGGCCCTATCTGATGGTTTCAAAGATGCCCAATGCATGGTCATCTATTTCCACATCTGAAATGATTAACTAACTGAATAAAACTTTAGTATGATGCATGGATGTCATCCGAACTACAGGGGATCCTTTGGTTCATAGAGCATCCCGTTATGACAAAAGGAGCTAGCTCCTGTGCTACAAGCTAGGAGAAAACACTAATTTTGCTTTTTTTACCAACAGGAAAGATTAATAGTTTAAGTTGCAATGGCAAACGCGTCAAAATTTCCTTCTCTGAACCTTTAACTGGGTTAGCCCTTATATAGGCGTACATCAATGATTAGCTTCAGAAAGAAATAGTAAATTCACAGCGAGAGGAAAATCAGGTTGCCCTGGCCATGCAGTGGATTCGCTTTGCTATGTATTGTTGTTGGCCTTGGAGGCATCAGGATCTGGCATTTCACTATTCCATCACCGTGAGCGTGATCTTCATGATCAGAAAAAATGCATCCCACCCAAGCACACCTGCTCATCGTGAATGAGGCTTCCCTCCTCCGCACAAGGCCACAAAAAGAATGGCATCTTGTGCTTGCATGGGCGCCGCTGCCTCTTCCTCATAAGTTGATAGTAAAGCGGGTGCAGTGCATGGAATTCTTTAAAAAAGAAACTCATGTAACATGGACTACGAAAAATGACTTGAATTCTAAGATAGGAGGCAATCTACGTTTTACTTGAATGAATTATGATTTCACATGCAACTAAGATTGTTCCAGTGCCTCATCCGGATTATTGGCCCATAAATAATACGCACGTATGAGGACCTGAACAAATCCAACACAAGAAAATGCAGAATTTCAGGCTTTAGCTAGTGGCTACCTATTAGGAATCCTAACACGACGAGAATTGATAGAGAAATTGCTGAGTTTAAGTAGTAATTTGAGGAACATAAGTGTGTGCCCCAAGAACAAGAAATGGTATAAAATTTAGGGTTTTGATCGAACGAATCTGCCCTTTACAAGCGCTGGCTTATGTGCCAATTTAGTCCAAAACGACAAACTGTGACACAGCACAGTACGGCAAGGGAAAAGCTACAGCAGCTACCGCGTCCACTGTGAGCCATCCGATCTTCATAACTAACCCTCCCGAATCGGTATTAAGTAATCCTGGCCGTCCATCCCATTCTCCTCATCTCTTCAGTACTAGCAACAGAGTAAAGCAGAGTTGCAGCCCTGTCAATACCCCTCCCATGTCCTCATGGACTAAATGTAGGGAAAACTTTGGAAATGAAAGAGGCATCTTCCCACGTTGCTGCTGTTGGAGGTAAGTTAGCCCACTGGACCTTCCACTGAACCACTGGCTCGTTGTTGAAAGGAATGAGACAGCGCTGCAGGACTGAAACAGGTTCAGTTAGTATGTTACGTTCTGAATCGATCAGTGGTAAGCCCGGCTCCACAACAGCTTTGGGTCCAATGTGTTTCTTCAATTGGCTTACATGAAAACTGGGTGAATATGACAATCTGCTGGCAGCCATGGTCGATAAGCTACTGCGCCCACCCTTGCCAATACCTTGAAGGGGCCATAATATATGGAATGAAGCTTCAGTGAGCGATGCAAGCCTAAAGCATTATGCCTGTAAGGTTCCATTTTCAAGTAAGCCTGTGGAGATTGTGGCAATCGGGTATCCACATGGCAAGCTTATCCGACTGGAGGTAGGGATAGATTGCGCCTGCTATATCTGTAAGCCGAACTTGACTTAGGTGTTACGGTTGCCGATAGAGATAAGGCAATCGGCCTATAGTCATGGTTTGGTAAGATTGAGGAAACCAACTTAGAATAAGATAGGGTTTCCGACTTGTAAACCCTTCCTCCCAAGACTATATAAGGGGGTAAGGGGCGTCCCTTGAGGGATATCCTAGACTTGATCAGAGATTAGATTCTAGATACGACTTCATAAGCAAGAGCTTTAGATCAAGAGATCAATAAAGACACTCGGCGGATCGAATCCACCGAAACAGGAGTAGGGTATTACCTCTCGAGAGGGCCTGAACCTGTCTAAATCTTCTTCTTCTTCTAACCCATTGTGCTTGGCGATCTCGACTGCGACCCCAGAAAATATATTGCCGAAACCAAGTTTCGACAGTTGGCGCGCCAGGTAGGGGGCCGCGCGTCAAGACTTCTTCAACAAATCTCGCCGACAAGCGTGATGGGATCTCCTTCAAGACTCGGCAACTTTGCCGCCAACTTCTTCGACGACTCCTCCTTCGACTCGGACTCAAACCAGTCAGAAGGGAACACCCACTCGGCGCCGTTCGGACTCCCCAACAGTGCCGAAATCTACAACAACGTCTTGAAGATCAAGATGCGATCCACCTTCTCCGACGACGGACTTCACTCGGCGCCACTCGGATTACCGAATGCCGCCGAGATCTGCGCCAATCTTCTTGCCTCCCCGACGGAAGCAATTTACTCAGTGAAGACCTCTCGGTGCCGTTTGGGTTACCAAATGTCGCCAAGATATACGATCAAGCGCTCTCCCCGAGTTGGCGGCGATCCACTCGGAGGAGCGATCACCCAAGCTCAGGCTCGGGCTGGAGCGATCCGGATCCGGGTTTCCCGGGATCAAGGGAGGTCGCTGTCATCCTCCCGTCCTTTGGCTCCTGCTCATCTTCAGAGCTCAACGGATACCTCAGCTCCGCCGGCTTCGACAATCTCTACGGCATCCCTTCTGACGAAGCCGACAACTCCGACTGCCATATGGATTGCGAGCCGAAGTGCTTGACGTCCTCATGGCCGAACCGGATGAGTCCGACTCAGCCATGGCCGAAGGCTTGCCGAAGAGGAGCGAGCGAGTGGAGCTTGAACGCAAGACAGCCGAAGAAGACAAACAACGCAAAGATGAGGTCGACAAAAGGAAGCAGGATCTGCGTGCGGCGGACGATCGCCGGGAGGCCATCCTCCAAACACGGGTGCGCAACACCAATGTCTTCCGGACGCCACGGCGAGAATGCGTCGCCGCACTCACGCTCTTGGATACCGTCATGGAGACGGCACCGGCCAACGTGACTCCCATACTTGATAAGATCAAGACCATCGTTGCGCCACGGCCAACGGTCCT
This sequence comes from Oryza australiensis, assembly GCA_019925245.2. Classification (NCBI taxonomy): domain Eukaryota; kingdom Viridiplantae; phylum Streptophyta; class Magnoliopsida; order Poales; family Poaceae; genus Oryza; species Oryza australiensis. The sequence goes on from JAIFGZ020000623.1 coordinate 653,631, forward strand.
CCCACCACTTCGGCACGAAGGCCGGCGAATCCGTGGCCGAAACACAAGACAAGAGCCGGCTCCCACCCCTAAGGTCGGGAGACTACGGGAGGCCCGAGCCGGCTCGGTCGTCAACTAGGCCAAGAGGCCCACCTCCCGAGTCCACGCCAAGGCACCAAGAGCAGACGGTCGACTCTCGCCACAAACGACATGGACGTCCGTCCGTCCACCACCGAGTCCGCCGCAACAGTTCCGGCTACCCAACCAGCCAACGAAGACCCCCCGAGCGATCTGCGGGAAGTCCTCGACCGCCGCTACCAAGCGCGACCGTCGCACTCGGGAAGATCGGAGGATCACCCGATAGCGGCGACGATGGAGTACCGGCCTTCACTCGGGAGCTCCGCCGAGTGCATTGGCCGAGTGGCTTTAAGCCCACGGGGATTGAAAGGTACGATGGCAAAACCGACCCGAATCTTGGTTAAGCGTGTATACTCTTGCCATCCGAGCTGCAGTGGCGACAACAAAGCCATGGCCAACTACCCGCCCGTGGCCCTCGCAAACTCGGCCGAAATTGGCTCACCACCTGCCAAGAGGCTCAATCGGCTCGTGGAACGAGCCGAGGGACCACTTCATCGCCAACTTCCAAGGCACCTTCGAGAGGCCCGCACGCACTTCGACCTTTACAATGTCATCCGAAGCGGACGAACCTCCGAAGGATTACATTCGTCGCTTCTCCGAGAAGCGCAACAAGATCCCGAACATCACCGATGACATCATCATCGCCGCCTTCCGAAGGGAGTCCGTGATGAGCGCTTATCGGCAAGTTCGGACGAAAGCCACCGAAGACGGTAAAGCGGATGTTTGAGACGGCGAATTCATACGCCAAATCAAACGACGCCATCAAAGCCGCCCGTCAAGACCGGCCCGACGAGAAGAGAGGACAAGCAAGCGGAGGAAGCCGAAATCCTAAGAAGGATGGCAGAATAACGGCAACCGGGGCCCGAAAGATCGCAAGCGCCGATCCGAAGACCGTGGCCGCAACCTCCAATACTCAACGCCGTCCCGAGTCGCCGCCTACGACGCCATTATGAACGCCCGGTGCACCCATCATCCGAATCACAAGCACGCGGCAAAGGACGCTTTATCTACAAGCGGTTCATTGAACAATACGCGGCGCTCAACAAGAAGCCTACGACGAGGCTGGCCCGTCAGCGTCAAAAAGAACAACGCGGCTGAAAATGCCGAACCTTTTCAAGACCCGGTGGGGAGCTCAACCACATCTTCGGGGCTGTTAGCTTATGAATCCAAGAGAAACAAAAGCTAACCGACCGAGAGGTCAACGCGGCTCAACCCGAAGTCCCTCAATATCGCAATGGTCGGAGGTGGCCATCACCTTTGACCGCTCGGATCACCCCGACCGAGTGGTCCACCCGGACGCTATCCACTCGTCCCGGACCCCGTAGTCCGCAACATCGGCTTAAGCGCGTCCTCATCGACGGGGCGGCGCCTCAACATCCTGTTTGCCAAGACTATGGATGAAATGCAGATCCCGAGGGCCGAACTCAAAGCAAGCTCAGCCCCTTCCACGGAGTTATCCCGGGCTATCTTCAACACCACTCGGGCATATCTCTCTCCCAGTCACCTTCGGAGCCCGAGAGAATTTCCGAACGGAGAACGTCACCTTCGAGGTGGCCGACTTCAAAACGACATATCATGCCATCATCGGAAGGCTGCGCTTGCCAAGTTCATGGCGATCCCTCACTACACTTACCTCGCATGAAGATGCCGGGTCCCAACGGCGTCATCACTCTTCGCAGCGATGTGAAGCAAGCCTTCACCTGCGACAAGGAGAGCTGCGACATGGCCCAATCTCGAGAGGGATTACGTGGCCAACAAGAAGTCCGATTGGCTGCATCAACTTCGGCGAGGGCGAAGTCCCCGCGAAGAAGATAGCCAAATCGGGATCCGGCGACGCCAAGACCAAAAGATCTCCCTTGATTCGTCCGATCCCTCCAAAACTCGCTGTAATCGGCGCCGACCTAGATCCTAAATAGGAAAGCGCACTCGTCACCTTCCTCCAAAATAATAAAGATGTTTTTGCTTGGAAACCATCTCGATATGCCCGGAATTCCTAGGGAGGTGATCGAGCACTCTTTGAACGTCAAAGATGACGCCAAACCAATAAAACAACGATTACGCAGGTTCGCTCAGGATCGAAAAGACGCGATCAAAGAAGAACTCACAAAGCTCTTGGCTGCCGGCTTCATCAAAGAAGTCCTTCATCCCGACTGGTTAGCCAACCCAGTCCTGGTCCGCAAAAAGACGGGGCAATGGCGCATGTGTGTCGATTACACCGACCTCAACAAAGCCTGCCCCAAAGATCCGTTCGGGCTGCCTCGCATCGACCAAGTCGTCGACTCCACAGCCGGCTGCGAACTCCTAAGTTTCTTGGATTGTTACTCGGGCTATCACCAGATCAGTTTGAAAGAATCCGACTACTTGAAGACATCTTTCATCACGCCGTTCGGGGCCTACTGCTACATCACCATGCCTTTCGGCCTGAAGAACGCCGGAGCTACATACCAACGCATGATCCAAAGATGCTTCCAGACCCAGATCGGCAAAAACGTTGAAGCCTATGTCGACGATGTTGTCATCAAGACCAAGCAGAAAGAAGACCTGATCGTCGACTTAGAAGAAACCTTTGCAAACATCCGGGCCTTCAGAATGAAGTTGAACCCGGAGAAGTGCACTTTCGGCGTCCCATCAGGCAAACTGCTCGGCTTCATGGTATCACATCGCGGCATTGAAGCAAACCCAGAGAAGATCAACGCCATCTTAAACATGAAGCCCCCGAGTAATCAGAAAGACGTCCAAAAGCTTACTGGCTGCATGGCGGCACTAAGCCGTTTCATATCTCGACTCGGCGAACGAGGCATGCCCTTCTTCAGCTGCTGAAGAAGACAGGACGACTTCCGTGGACCACGAGCGACAAGGCCTTTGAAGATTTCAAAGAGTTCCTTACCACGCCACCCGTCCCGGCTTCACCTCAGCCCCGGGAACCCCTCTTGCATGACGTCTCGGCCACTCACCAAGTGGTCGGCACGGTCCTTGTGGTTGAACGAGAAGAAGAAGGACGGGCCCAGAAGATTCAAAGACCAATTTATTTTGTCAGCGAAGTATTGGCAGGAGCCAAAATCCGATACCCCCAGGTACAAAAATTGCTTTATGGTGTTCTAATAACCGCGAGGAAATTGGCACACTACTTTCGGGTCACTCGGTCACCGTCATCACCTCTTTCCACTCGGCGACGTTGTCCACAACCGCGAGGCAACCGGCGCATCGCCAAGTGGGCCCCGGAACCGATGCCCTGGACTTAACTTTTAAGCCGGGACGTCCGTTAAGTCACAAGCCTTAGCGGACTTCTGGCCGAGTGGGACTCGAACAAAGCAAGAGCATGTTCCCGAGAAGACCTCCAACACTGGACCATGCACTTCGACGGATCCAAGAGGATCACCGGCTTGGGAGCGGGAGTTGTGCTGATCTCCCGACTGGGAAAGGCTAAGATATGCCCTTCACCTCCACTTCTCCGCCTCACACAACGTCGCCGAATACGAAGCTCTTTTACATGGATGCGCCTTGCAGTCTCACTCGGGATTCGTCGGCTTATTGTGAAAGGCGACTCCCGTTGGTCGTCAATCAAGTGATGAAAGACGGTCCGCTTAAACGACACTATGGAGGCCTACCGACAAGAGGTCCGCAAGCTTGAGGACAAGTTTGATGGGCTAGAACTCTCACATGTCCGAGACATAACAACGAAGGCTGCCGATGAGCTAGCACGGTTCGGATCTAAGCGCGAAGCCGCCCAACGAGATGTCTTTGTCGAACATCTCTACGAGCCAACTGTCACGGCAAAGACAGCTCCCAACGAGCAAACCACGAACGAAGTCACCATGATCGATACCGACCGGAGGACGCCGCTCATCAAATTCTTAACTCAGCAAGAGCTGCCGGATGACCGGGATGAAGCAGAACGCGTCCGGCGTCGTTGCCAAGCATACGTCATGGTCGACTCCGATCTATACAAGAGAAGCCCCTCGGAATTCTAATGAGGTGCATCACACCGAAGAAGGGAAACAATTACTCCAAGATATCCACTCGGGCATATGCGGGAGCCACGCGGAGCACGCACTTTAGTCGGCAAAGCTTACAGACGGGGATTCTTCGGCTCACCGCGGTCTCCGACGCGGACAAAGTCGTAAGAACCTGCGAAGGCTGCCGGTTTTCGCCGCAAAGCCATGTTCCGGCCCAGGAGCTTCAAACAATCCCACTTTCCTGGCCGTTCGTGGTATGGGGGCTGGACATGGTTGGTCCTTTCAAGAAAGCTCCAGGAGGATTCACACACCTCTTCGTCGCAATCGACAAGTTCTCCAAGTGGATCGAGGCCAAGCCGGTTGCCACAATCACCGCCGACAAAGCACGGGATTTTTCCTCAACATCGTGCACCGCTTCGGCATCCCAAACAGAATCATAACTGATAATGGGACACAATTCACGGGAGGCATCTTCAAGGAATTCTGCGAAGACTTCGGAATCAAAATCTGCTATGCATCAGTAGCCCACCCTAAAAGCAATGGGCAAGTCGAGCGAGCAAACGGCATGGTCCTTCAAGGCATCAAGGCTCGCGTCTTCGACCGGCTAAGCCCTTACGCCGGCAAGTGGGTCCAAGAACTTCCCTCGGTTCTATGGTCGCTGCGAACCACACCCGGTCGGGCCACCGCCAAACTCCTTTCTTTTGGTCTATGGCGCGAAGCCATGTTGCCAAACGAGATGGAGTATGAGTCCCTCCGGGTCCGCAGCTTCAACGATGAACGCTACGACATCGACCGAGTGGATGACCTCACCCGATTGGAAGAGGCCCGCGAGGCAGCCCTCATCCAGTCGGCCAAATACCTTCAAGGGCTCAGAAGATACCACAGTCGCAACGTGCGAGCACGAGCTTTCATCGTTGGCGACCTGGTCCTACGCAAGATCCAAACCACCAAAGACCGACACAAGTTATCTCCCTTATGGGAAGGACCCTATATAATCGCCGAAGTGACTCGGCCCGGTGCTTACCGGCTAAAGCGCGAAGACGGGTCCATGGTGGACAACTCCTGGAACATCGAGCATCTTCGACGGTTTTACGCCTAATTTGGCTAAGGCCTCATGTTTCCCTTGACTGCCAACCTCAAGCAAGATGACTTCTTGAGCTAGCAATGGGCGATACACATATTAATAAAGCTCGAATTTTCCTCATCAAATTTTTGTGCACAATTTGGTTTATCATTGTTTAATGTCCTTCGACTCGAGCTCAGTGTCTAAGGACTGAGAGTTTTCCGATGACCTAATCGAGCCTAGGCTCGATGACAGCAGACGAAAACTACTTAAGAAATTTCACGCAAAAGCTCGAATCAAGGCATTGACATAAATAAACCAAAAATAGTCACGAAGTTTCCACGTCAGAGTTTCACAATTACATCATATCTACAAAGCGAAGTCAGAATACAGTTCAAAGTTTAAAATTGTTTACTACATCTAAAGAGATCTTCTTCGCCGCCTCTTGCGCCTCGCTGAGCATATCCAAGGCCTGCTCATCTGTTGTCCCCTCAGCGAAGCCCTCCCCGATTGAATGAATGTCCACTCGGGGGTAGAGGGACTTGGTCTGTGCAAGAGCCAGACCAGCCCCCATGTTGGCCGCTTCGGTGATGTCCTTCGAGATCGCTCGGAGCCATCCGGAGTTTGTCGAAGATCTCGATCGGCTCCGGCGAGCTAGCCCCAACTCCTTGATCAAACAAGGAGGTTAAGATCGGCGTGGCGGCGTTAGCGACCTCTTCCCGTATCTCGTCGCTGGACTTAATCCGCCCAAGCAAGACGTCATATTGGGCTCGGGTCTTCATCTTATAAGCTGCAAGGAGTCCTAGATCAGTCAAGGCACTCGGAAATAAAGCAGCACATGGGATTTGACTTTAAAGAAGGTTACCTTCAAATTCGGCCTCCATTTCGGCCTTGTCGAGGCTGACCGCTTCCAGTTGGACTTGAAGCGAGTGGACCTCCGAAGAATTTTCTACAACGAAAGAGAATTGTCAATTGACAAGATCAACAAAAGAATCATAATGAAGCGGGAGAGGCGGGCTTACTTCCGATTGATCCGCGGAGGTCGAGGTTCGCTTCCCGAAGCTCGAGATCTCCCTCCTTAAGCGGCCTCCTCGAAGCGGCCTCCTCCCGAGTGACCTTCGTGCGCTGAATGTCCTCCAAGGAGTTTAAGTGAGGCACCGCTTTTCCGGCATCTCGGATTTTGCCATTGAGCGGCAATATTCTTTCTGCATGAGAAAGCAGAAGAATGATCGACTGAAGAATAACAAAGATATAATCAAGAAGAAAGACGAAGGCTTACATTGAGCAGTCGGGTCGCCTCATTCAGGCTCTCGACGAGGGCATCCCTTTCATCCTTTTTAGCTTGCGATCGAGGACGATGCCTGTCTCTCGCCTCCGAGTCCCGCCACTCGATTCGATCGGGGAACCCAGTCTCAGCAGATCGTAGCCCAGGGATCTCTTCTACCGTGGCTGGCAAACAAGAAAGATCAATGAAGACATGAAGGATTCAAAATTGAAAGAACAAAGGAAAGTTCCGAAGCAAATCTCACCGGTTTCGGTGGCGGCCCGCCTAGGTGGGGCAGCCGGGCCCTTCTTCTTCTTCGGGCTCTGTGCCGAGTGACCCTCAGTCGGGGGCGCTCGGGCCGCGATCGTGGGTTCCCGGCGGCCGATTGGTTTCAAGTCGGGATACCCGGTGGCGTCGAGGGCTCCTCCCTAGGGGCGCTCTCCTTCGAGGAGAAGGATGTCTCTCCGAACGCTCGCACTCGGTTGCGGGCTCAGGGTTTTGGCTCGACGGCCTTGGCACTTCCGGAGCGGCGGTGGGTCGGCCCTTCATCCTCCGGCGGGATCTATGTCCCGGGGCCTCCTGCACGGTGAACACAACGAAGATAAAGAAAAGTTTTCTGCGAAAGAGCTCGGGACTTTGGTTTGAGAGCATACCTGGAGGATCGACGGATCTCCGGCGCCGTCCGCGGTGATCGCCTTAGAGGCGGGGTCTCGACCGGAGGAGCCGGGACGTCGTCATCCGAGTCCTCGATGATCAGTCGCCTTTTGCTTGCGCGCTTGTTCGAGTCCTCACTCGGCGCCGCCCGCTTCCCGACTGGATCAGCTTGGATTTTGATCCCGCCAGTCAGCTTCTTGGCAGGGCGACGCGGCGCGTCATCATGAGCCATCTCATATGGCTTGGAGGTGATAGAGGCGTTTTCCTGCAGAAGAAGGAAGGTGCAACACTAAGCAACAAGATGTCAAGATTGAAAGATACTATGAAGCAACCAATCGGCTTACCGGAGGAGGAGGTCGGTGGATGCTGTATGGGAGGACAGGCAGAATGAGGGCTCGCTCGACTGCAATCCCAGATGAAAAGAGCTTATACATCCGGATCTTCAGGATCTCGTATGTGAGTGGATCCGGGTCCTCCCGATTGGGGTCCGTTCCGCCTTCGTACTCGAAGGCCGGCTTCGACCGCTCCTTGATCGGCGCCCGGCACACCGATGAAGTGCCGAGTGATTTGTTCCCCGCGAAGGTTCCTCTTCTTCATCGCGGGATCTTCGCGAGCGGGTCATTGGCTTCATCCCAATCTTGGGCTACGGCACGGTGCTCCAAGATGGCTTGGGGACAGGGAGGAAGACCGACAAAGGCGGGCGGCCAGGTTCGAGATTATTGATGTAGAACCGGCCGCGTGCCGGCCTTTGTTGGAAGATTTCAAAGGGAGAGAAAAATAGTCTTTGCGGAGAGATCCGCGAAGTTGAAAGCCTGCCCACCAACGACACAAGGTTGATCCTTGTTCGGATGGGGTTTCGGAGTAGAACATACGACGGAGCAGTTGAAGTGAGGAAGAATGCCGAGAAAAGCTTCACATACATGAATAAAGAGTGCTATGTGAAGCATCGAGTTGGGGTTCGGATGGTAGATGTGAAGGCCATAATAGTCCAAGAGCCCCGAAAGAACTCGGAGGTGGGAAGGCTGAACCCGCAATAGAAAAAGAAGTGAAGACGACGAGCTCACCGGTGTTTGGGGTCGGGAAGTCCTCCCCGCCGCCGGGCGCCATCCCACAAGCTCCTTTGGCGGAAGCACGCCGTGCTTCACCATCTCCTTGAGGGTAGATTCCCTCACTTCCGAAGCGGCCCATTGGTCGAAGGGGATCCTTTTTCCTCCGCCATAAGAATGGGTTGATGGGAAGCGGATCTGGTGGAAAAAGTTGGGTCTTTGGTGATGGGATGTGGGAGAGTTGGTTGTGGAGGCTGGTTGTTGCGAAGATCGAGCTCTTAGATGGACGGATTTGGGAGCGCGCGAGTCTAGGGTTCTCCGCGGTGAGTGTTGAACAGTACCGTGAGAGGGGAATCGTTTGGAAGGCGAAGAGGCGGGGACGACCTCGTGACTTTATAAAGAAAGATTTGAGGGTTGCGCTAGGTTTTCGGTGAGTGGGCCGAGCCCATAAGAAAATCTACGGCCCAACTAAGGTGTGGTCGATACGTGTCCTTAGGGACTTAAGCGGATGAGCTTAAGCGATTTGCCACGGCAATATGCGCGTGTCCGAGTGCCCAATACCTTTAAAGATCCTTCCATACCGCGGTTTGTCGACTTCATGAGAAGGCGACACGATGCAATTTGGGAGGTGACCAACGGCTGAGTTTTTATAGCCACCTTGATGAACAAGGGCTGTTTGGTTTTTGGCATTTGGTCGGGTAATCTTACCGATCTTGTTTGTTTTCCACCTTGGTGAAGATTTTTATAAGATTGAGACCGTATTATGGCAAAAGCTGTTTAATAACTTGGTCATATTTTTCATATGATTGAAAGAACTTATTTTCCCATGAGGGATGATTAAAATATTTGTTAGGGATGACTCGGGCGGATCTACTCGGATAAGCATGAGCTTACCGAGTGCTTTTACCCGCTAGGGTTGATTGAGTTATTATTCCGGGATTACTCGGGCGAATCCACTCGGTTGAGCAAGAGTTTACCGAGTGCTTTTTACCCATGAGGGATGATTGAATTAGTTGTTACGAGATGACTCGGGCAAATTCACTCGGTTGAGTATGAACTTCTTGAGTAATGAGATTTCTATGATTGTTTTAGCATGAGCTAGGCATCTACATGAGAATAATTTTTTATAGTTCTTGACTACATGCTTAGTCTATTTTTGACTAACCACATAGTCGGGGCTACACCTATAATTAGGTGCATCGGGAGATGCACCTAAATATTTATTTTTGAGAGATTTTTATATATATTTTCCAGCCCTTCACAGTCTTTGGAGCCACTCGGGAAGATTCAGGCAGAGATGATGGAATCACTCGGCGCCAAAAGCACTCGGTCAAAGAGATTTTTGGTTGAGTGCTTGCTTTGGTCTGGCTGAGTTGTCTCGTCGACCGAAAAGGACTCGGGGCTCTTGTGGAGATTGTGGCAATCGGGTATCCACATGGCAAGCTTATCCGATTGGAGGTAGGGATAGATTGCGCCGCTATATCTGTAAGCCGAACTTGATTTAGGTGTTACGGTTGCCGATAGAGATAAGGCAATCGGCCTATAGTCATGGTTTGGTAAGATTGAGGAAACCAACTTAGAATAAGATAGGGTTTCCGACTTGTAAACCCTTCCTCCCAAGACTATATAAGGGGGTAAGGGCGTCCCTTGAGGATATCCTAGACTTGATCGGAGATTAGATTCTAGATACGACTTCATAAGCAAGAGCTTTAGATCAAGAGATCAATAAAGACACTCGGCGGATCGAATCCACCGAAACAGGAGTAGGGTATTACCTCTCGAGAGGGCCTGAACCTGTCTAAATCTTCTTCTTCTTCTAACCCATTGTGCTTGGCGATCTCGACTGCGACCCCAGAAAATATATTGCCGAAACCAAGTTTCGACAAAGCCATATCACCAACTTCCAAAGTTCGTTCACTTCGTTTGTGGTCAGCAAAGTATTTCATCCTCCCTTGAGCTTTGTGGGGATTGAACTTGATATTTTTCTAAGATAGTTGCCCTGACTTGTGCTTTGTTCAAGGTTGTGTCATTAGTGGAAGAGGGAAGCAAAAGTTCGGCCATAAGAGGAGGTTTCATGCCATACAGTGCTTGGTAAGGAGACATACCCAAGGCAGTATGGAAATTTGTATTGTACCACCATTCAACATGAGCTAATAAGGACTTTCACTTTGTAGGTCTTGCAAAGGTCATGCATATAATAATCTTAAGTGGCCTTTTATACAACAAGTCCTTCGAATGAAAGGATTCTCACAAGTTTAGTGCGAATGGATTTCAAATGTCATGTCTAGAGGGAGTGTTGCTATAAAGGTCAATGATAATTTAGGTCATTATTTCCAAACAAGAAAGGGAGTGCAGCAAGAGGACCCGTTATCTTCAATCTTGTTTAATATAATGGTTGATATACTGGCTATACTCATTTCACGAGCAAAAGAGGCTGAACAAATCCATGGAGTGGTTCTCAATTTGGTTGATGCGGGACTCTCGGTCCTTCAATATGCAGATGTGTTGACGAGAAAAATCAACACGCCGGCCTGGGAGATCTGCTTAGCTCCATTGCAGGTCCTAGAATAGATGAAGCGCGGGCGTGCCAGTCAGTTTGATCCTGTCACTGACAAGTTATGCAAAACAGCAGAACATAAATCATATCGGCCGATAGACCGATACCCAAAACTAACTGATCAGCTGATAAGCTGATGGTGCAATTCCAGCCGATGCCGATGCCAGCCGATGGTGTTAGGGTTTGAATCCATTGGTTGTACGCTTAATAGACATATATATAAAGGCGATCGGCTGACAATAACACGATATATATAACATTGCACGAACCAATCACATGGTAAAATAGATATTGATTTAAAGATTAAAGCACACATCGGCTGGGAGTCCGATTTCATAAAATCCAAATGATCAAATGTTAAATGAAGCCTCTGCTACAATCGGCTAGATCCTACTTGTACAATCCTTGTAAACCGATGCAATATCCAGATAACTCATCGGCTGAAACCCCGATGAAACCCTTAGTGGCAGTCAACAGACAAGATAGAGATTACGGTTCTAATCACGACTTAGTAGATCAAACTGATGCAGCACTAAGTATGAAAAGAAAAGCAATATCTAGACAATCAAGCCCTTGGCTGATTTTCAGGGTGGTAGATGCCTAAACCAATCTAATCTAGTATAACGATTTAGCCGGTATCGGCAGAAACCCTAAAACGAGAGACAACCGATACGGCTAAACTGAAATACTAAGATTAGATTAATAGAGACATATGATAAATAATCGAGGCAAGCATGCTAACTAAACCGGAGCAATCCAAGAGATCGAACGTACTGATGCAGCCTTGAACAACGTTGACGTAGTCAATATGATCGCCTGATCCAGCAGAACGTTGGACTTATTCCTTTGCTGAAGGTCGAACCTAATCGATGCAACCCAGTGCCGGATGCCAAGCTCTGCCAGATGTCGAACAAAGATGAAGAGTAAAAGAGTGGCGATGCGTCGAATTGTATTGATTGAGCCCTCGTTACATGAACCCTGGGCTTACATATTTATACCCGTAGGGTGCCAAAGATCCTAACAGATTACAAAATAAACTTTTCTAAAGATAAACCAGGAAACTAACAATCTCTTCCTAATTAATAGATACAAGCCGTATCCTCCCTGGACTCGGTTTCTTCTGGATAAGATCTTCTCAAACCGAACCTAACAAGAATTCGATTGCTGGAGATATGGACCCTCCATCGGCTGACGCCAAACTCTCAGTCGATTCTGCTTCGAGCCGATACTAACCCTTAGCCGATAAGGACTTCGGGGCCTACCAAATTTTGGCGTTAACAAGATGATACTATCATCTTTATGGACAATGATTTAGAGAGGGCCAAGAACATGAAGCTCTTGCTTTGTGCTTTTGAGCAATTATCAGGACTCAAAATCAATTTCCATAAGAGCGAATTATTTTGTTATGGTGCAACCAATTTTAATCAATTTGAATATACACAAATTTTTCGGATGTAATGTAGGAGCTTTCCCTTTTAGATATCTAGGAATTCCTATGCATCATCAAAAACTAATGAATAAGGACTGGAAACATATGGAAGAACGTTTTCAAATGAGACTGAATGGTTGGAGGAGTAAGATCCTTTCGGTGGGTGGAAGGCTTGTCCTCATTAATTCAGTCCTGAGTAGTCTTCCTATGTTTATGTTATCTTTCTTTGAAATACCTAGAGGGGTTTTGAATAAATTGGATTATTTTAGATCTCGCTTCTTTTGGCAAAGCGATGAACACAAGAAAAAGTATAGACTGACAAAATGGGAAGTAGTATGTACACCAAAAGACCAAGGAGGATTGGGTGTCCTAAATCTAGGTGTCCACAATAAGTGCCTCTTAAGCAAGTGGATTTTCAAACTGATAAATGGTGATGGGGTCTTGCAACAGTTGCTTAAAAATAAGTATTTAAGGAATAAAACTTTGACTCAGGTTCAATACATGCCCGGGGACTCTCAGTTTCAGGTTGGCGTCATGAAGGTCAAGGGTGAGTTCCTGTCGATGGGTAGGTTTGATCTAGGTGACGGATCCCAAGTGTGTTTTTGGGAGGACTTGTGGATAACGCCACGGCCTTTTAGAATGCTCTTCCCGGCTTTATATAACATTATGAGAAAAAAAGTGTATCTGTTAGGACAATACTATCTATGACACCATTAAATGTAGCTTTCAGGAGATCTCTGACGGGGGTTAATTTGCAAGCATGGCACAATGTCGTGGCCATGGTTGCAGATGTACAGTTAAGAAACCAAAGGGATCGTTTTGTGTGCGGGCTGCACCAAAACGGGTTGTTTTCAGTTAATTCCATGTACAGAGTATTATTGGGGGTACAGGCTTTACCTTACGACACTTTAATCTGGAAACTTAAACTACCCCTCAAGATTAAAGTCTTTATGTGATACTTATACAAGGGTATAATCTTGATCAAGGATAATTTAGCTAGGCGATAGTGGTAGGGAGATAGGAAGTGTTGTTTCTGTTCCACCCATGAGACCATACAACATTTACTTTTTGACTGTTATTATGCTAAATTTATTTGGAGAATTGTCCATATTTCCCTTAACCTGAAACCCCAACTAGTGTACACAATTTGTTTACAGGTTGGTTAGAAGGGTTAAATAGGAAAATAAAGTCTCAAATTCTTGTTGGTGCAAGTGTCATTTGCTGGGCTCTTTGGTTAACTCGGAATGACGTTGTGTTTCACAAGGTGAACATATTGGACAAGGTACTGGACTTTACCATCTTATTTGCATGTTATCTTCAAGGGAACATATTGAATAAGGTATTGGACTTTACTTCAGAAGAAGGAGGATCACCTTTTCATGAAGGCGGGCTACAGGGCTATTGAAATGGTCGCGATGGAGGTGTCTGCAAGATATGGCTGACATTTTAACAACAGAATTGCTTTTTAGTCCTTTCTTGTTTGAGATATTTGTTTTCTTCATGGCATCTAAACTTCATGTTTGAGTTTCCTTGAACTTTTGTTCTTTCGGTTGTAACAATGAACAACCATATGCATTAATCGATGCAAAAGCTGGGATATTAATACATTCCCTTTTCTAAAAAAAGGTCATGCAGGAAGATAATTTTCCAAACGTTGGTTCACCCTCTCAGATTGGTCGTCGGTTTGTGGGTGATATGATGTGCTCAAATGCAATTTGACTCCAACACTTTCAAAGACCTCCTTCCAAACTTGACTTGTAAAGATTCTATCACGATCACTCACAATAATTGAGGGTAGGCCATGAAGTTTATAAAAATGATCCTTAAACCGAGTCAGCACCTGTTCAGCAGTAAAAGGGTGACTCAAGGGTATGAAGTGAGCATATTTTGTAAATCTATCCACTATCAACCAGATGACATCTTTTCCTTCTGATTTTGGTAGGCCTTTAATGAAGTCCATTGTAATGTGTGTCCAAGGCATCTTAGGGATTGGGAGTGATTGTAACAATCTAGGTGCGAGTGTATGCTCTAATTTATTTTCTGACAAACAGGACAAATTTTGACAAAGGAACTGATATCAGCTTTCATACCTGGCCAATAAAAGAGGAGCTTAATTTTGTGATAAGTAGCTCTTTCTCCCGAATGGCCCCCCAAGAGTAGAAGCATGAAAAGATTGCTTCAACTGAGTTATGAGGTCACTGCCTTCCCCAACATAAATCCTGTCGTTGTATCTCAAGATACCTCCAGTAAGTGTATAAGGGAGTTGAGCTTGAGCATCAATGCTGAGTTTAGTTTCCAGATCTGTACATTTTTTATCACCCTTGTAACTATTCAAGACTTCTGTAATCCATTGAGGGATAACCACTGTAGTAGCCATAACTTCAGCTAAAGCATGCTATCTTCTAGAGAGAGCATCAGCTACTCTATTCTCTTTCCCTTTTTTATATTCAATCGTGTAATTGTACCAAGAAGTTTAACTCGCAACTTATGTTGGATTCCTTCAGTAATGCGTTGCTCATTGATGTACTTGGGACTTGCTTGATCAGTTTAATTGAGAATAGAGGAGCCCATGAAGTAGTGTTTCCATTTCTTTAGGGATTGTAAGATTGCCAATGCCTCTTTGTCATAGGTTGATAAACCAGTTGCCTTGGGACCAATAGCTTTACTCAAATATGCAATAGGTATGCCTTGCTGCATTAGAACAACACCTATGCCTTGTCCACTAGCATCAGTTTCTAAGACAAAAGGAATGGTGAAATCCGGTAAAGCTAATATAGGTGCCATGCTTAACTTATCTTTGATTTCTTCAAAAGCTTCTTGTTGTTTAGCTGCCTAGATGAAACCAGCCTTCTTTAAGGCAGTGAAGAGGGGTCTACAGATTACTCCATAGTTAAAAATAAATCGCCTGTAGTAACCAGCTAGGCCCAAAAAACCTCTGAGACGAGTAACATTGGTGGAAGTGGGCCATTGTTGGACAGCCCTGATTTTATCAGGATCAGTGGCTACTCCCTTTGTGTAATCATACATCCCATGTATTCCACTTGTACTTGACCAAAAGCACACTTGCTCAACTTAGCATATAGATGATTTTTCCCATAAAATTTGCAAGACTGTTTCTACATATTGTGCATGAGTAGCCAGATCCTTGCTATAAATCAGTATATCATCAAAGAAAACCAACACAAAATGTCTCAAGTGATCAGCCAAGAGATGATTCATGAGGGCTTGAAAGATTGCTGGTGCATTTGTCAAGCCGAAAGGCATAACCAAATATTCAAAGTGACCAACATAAGTGTTGAAAGCAGTTTTATAAATATCATCTGGGTGCATTCTGATTTGATGATAGCCTGACCTTAAGTCAATTGTAGAGAAGTATTTGGCCCCATTAAGCTCATCTAACAAATCTTCAATCATGGGAATTGGGTACTTATTTTTGACAATGGCAGCATTTAATTGCTTGTAATCAATACACATACCCTAAGTTTCATCCTTTTTCTTGACCAAAATTGCAGAAGAGTAGGGACTCATACTTGGCCTTATGGTGTTAGATTTGACCAATTGTTTGACTCGTCACCTTCACCCCCCACACGCGGTGGCTCCCTGGTGTCTACCTCGATCCCCCTCCCCTGTGATGGCTTGGTTCCTGCGACAAGCCAGAATGGATCTGCGACCCCTGCTTCTCCCGATGTGCCCGACATGCCCTCTCGCCCACTGCAGTTGGAAGGTGGGAGTTCGTTGTCAGTGCAAGCTAATGATGCCTAAGCGCTGGATTCGCCTGGGTCCATTAAAGATGGTACTGAGAAATCGTTGCAACTTGGTGAGGTTGAGGCCAGCGCGTGGTCCTCCTCCACACTGGAAGCCATATGGTCACTTGTTGATCTTCAAACTCAGCCGTCTCCATCAAGCAAGTCTAGAACTTCTGCTGCTCCAGGTCAGGATCCTGTTTTGGCGTCTCGGTGCTCCTCTCTGCTGGTGCCATATTATGCTAGAGTATATTCTCGTCGTCGTTGTCCTCCAGTGGCCAGACCTGATGTACACAGCAGTGGCATGATTCAGGAAGAGAATAATGTGCTAACCCCAGCAGCAAGGAAAAGAGCTGATTTCATGGCTAAGATCACAAAGAAGATAGTAAGAATTCTCCCCACAACGTGTGGTAATAGAACAAGACAACGGGACCACATTCCTTCAGCCCCTCCATGCCGTCGTCGCATTGCTAGAATCGAGCCAAAGGGGCCAACAGTGGCGGCACCAACAAGAACCAAAGAGAAGATTTTATGGGCACTGAACATTATTGAAGCAAATGACGACATTGATCAACAGGCACTAGAAAAGTATGGATGGATTTTCACTCAATCCTCTACAGTGCCTGCTATCCATGTATAGGCCTTGGTAGCCCTTTTTGGCTGGGCAACACCAATGAGTCTGAATTGGTAGGGGAAGGAAGCGAAGGAGTGACAAGATGATTCAGTCCTATGCTTTGTGATGTCAGGGTCGTCAGTTTCTTTCCTCTTTTTGATCATGAATCCTTCAACTATTTTGTGCTGGAATGTGAGGGGCCTTAACTCAAGAGCATGGCAGGATTCTGTTCGCACTTTGGTTTACATTTCTAGAGTAGAAATAGTCTGTATCCAAGAGACCAAGATTCAGGGGTCTTCCAAAGGAACTGTCTTATCCATACTTGGTTTGGATTTTTCCTACTTGGTTGAGCTGTCATCGGTCGGTGCAAGTGGTGGGTTGCTGATTTCTTGGCGTCATAATCTTGGTCTTGCTACTGCTACTAGAAGTGATAATTGCAGCATCTCTGTCTAGTTCTGTTCGAATAGTGGACCCTCTTGGTGGTTTACTTGTGTTTATGGTCCACAAGGAGATGATAATAAAAATTCATTCCTACAAGAGCTAAGAAACATAAGATCAAGCATTCAGGGGCCCTAGCTAGTCCTGGGGATTTCAATCTCATTCTTAGAGATGAGGATAAAATAATGGTAATTTAAATCGAGCAATGATGGGCAGATTCCGACGCCTTATTAATGATTTGGGGCTGCAAGATATCCGGCTATATGGTCGGAAGTTCACTTGGTCAAACCAACAAGAATCTCCAACACTTGTCAGATTGGATAGAGTCTTGTTCTCTTCTGAATAGGAGGAGCTTTTTCCAAATTGTTTGTTGCATAGTGCAGCTATGGATGGGTCTGATCATTGTCCTCTGTTACTTGGGCTGAATGATATTAAACCAGGGAAAGCTCGGTTTCACTTCAAATCCTTTTGGACTTCCATGGATGGTTTTTTGGAAGTTGTAGAGGCGGCTTGGTCTTCTGAACCTGCTTCTATCTGCCCATTCGACACCTTGGCAAGAAAACTCAAAGCCACTGCTAAAGGGTTACAAAGCTGGAGCCAAAAGAAAGTCGGGCATGTTAATTCCCAACTGGAGTTGGCAAGAGAAATTCTCCATTAATTTGAGATTGCACAAGATATTAGATCATTATCCAATCTTGAAGGGTGGTTGTACAATCAACTTAAAAGGCACTCTTTGGCCTTATCCTCTCTACAACGAACAGTTGCAAGAAGTCGTTCTCAGATTACTGGGCTCTAGGAGGGGGATGCATTTACGACCCTGTTCCATAGGCATGCCAGACATCGCAAGAGACGTAACTTTATCAACAAACTTGTCTCTAAAGGTGGATTCACTGTCACAAACCATGAGGAGAGGGAAAAATTGTCTGGGATTATTATCAGGCTTTACTGGGAGAAAGCTCCCATAGGGAGGTCACCATTAACTTGGATGAGTTGGATATTCGTAGCTTTGATCTATCAGAGTAAGAAGCCCCTTTCTCTAAAGAAGACATGAAAGACCATTAATATGCTACCAGCAGACAAAGCTCCAGGGCCAGATGGTTTCACTGGAAAATTTTATAAGACATGCTGGTCGATTATTTAAAAGGATGTCATGGCAGCCAGCTCTGCTGTTTGGAGCAGAAAGTTTGAAAATTTTGAGGTGCTGAATTCAGCCCTGATTACACTATTGCCAAAGAAGGATGAGGCTATGAATATTAGAGATTTCAGACCAATAAGTTTGGTTCATTCTTTTGCAAAACTCATCACAAAACTTCTAGCCAACAGATTAGCCAGGTGGCTGAATCAGATGGTCTCTCCAACCAAAGTGTGTTTATTAAAGGGCGTTTCATACAAGAGAACTTCATGTTAGTACAGCAAACTGCATTGTTTCTTCACCAGCAAAAACAAGCCCGAATCATGCTGAAATTGGATATTACAAAGGTGTTTGATTCAGTGACATGGCCCTTTCTAATTGAAGTCATGGAAAATGGGCTTTGGACCTATATGGTGTGATATCCTGTGTGGCCTCCTTGCTTCATCTTCAACCCGGGTGTATCTTAACGGATCTCCAGGGGAGAGCATCTCTCATGGGCTCTGGTAAGGTGATCCTTTGTCCCCAATGCTCTTCATCCTTGTAATGGATACCCTTTGCTATATGGTGAAAAAGGCAACAGAGGAAGAACTATTGCAGCCCCTTGCCAGACGAGCATTACATCATCGTATCTCCTTGTATGCGGATGATGTGGTGATTTTTCTCCTCCCTTCGGTCATGGATATTGGAGTCACTTTGGACATTGTGTGGTTGTTTGGTGAAGCATCTAGTCTTCAAACAAATGTCCAGAAGAGCAGTGTCCTACCCATTCAATGTATCGAGGAAGATAAAATGATAATTAGTGAACATCTCCCCTATCAGAGGTTGGAGTTTCCGTGTAAGTATCTTGGAGTGCCTCTCTCCTTATGCAAGCTTTCAAGAGCACATATTCAACCTTTTTATAGACAAAATTGCAGATCAATTACCATGATGGAAAGTTGATTTGCTTACTGGGGCTGGGAGGAAAATTCTTATACAAGTTGTGCTCACTTCTATGCTGGTTTATTTGGTCATGGCTTTGGATCTCCCACCTTGGACCCTCAAAGCAACTGATAAAATTAGGAGAGCTTTTCTTTGGAGGGGAAGGAAAGAAATTAACGGAGGTCACTGCCTGGTTTCTTGGCCTAAAGTTACAAGACCTCCAAAATTGGGCGGTCTTGGTATCTCCCATGCATTTACAATACATGAATTGGGCCCTCAGGATGAGAGCATCTCCAAAAAATTCTCAAAAAACAATTCTCAAAAATACTCATTTAGAGAATTTCTAAAAAGTTTAGAGAATAAAATAAAAAATTGATACGACAGATTCTCAAAATTGATTCTCTATTTTCCCTTTTCCAATCACAAACTCGTGTTTGCATCGTATTCTACATCCATAACAATTGAAAAATAAATAGGCTTGGAGATTTCGATATCCGAGTAGTAGCAGACCGATTTTTTACATACACGGGTGACTAAACCGAGTAGCCAACTACTGCTTACGGTGGCATGCGCCAAGATGCAGCGGCAAGCTTTTTTGGCGAGATGTAGGATGGCGGCAGGCAGCGCAGGCGGCAGACGACGCAAATATGTTTTTTTCGTGTAGGCCTCGCGGTAAAATAATTCTCACGGTGACAAAAGCTATTTTAGAGAACCAAGACTTTATTCTCAGTTTTGAGCATGATATCTTGATTTTAGAGAATCTATAATTTTTGAGATCCATATGGAGTCTCTGTTGGAGCTAATTTTTTAAAGAAAATTTTCTAAAACGGAATTAGAGATTCATTTAGAAACACTCTTGGAGATGCTCTGAGATGGCTTTGGCTGCAAAAAACGGAGCCAGGAAAGCCTTGGGCAATGTTCTCCATCCAAGTTCATTCTTCTGTCAAAACCTTGTTCTCGATGGCAGTTACTTATACAATAGGAAATGGCAAAACCATCTTTTTCTGGTCTGACAAGAGGCTGCATGGTCAGAAGCTAGATCACTTGGTACCCCATCGTTATGGGGCAATATCCAAAAGAGCCATGAAAAGAACAATATTTTAGGCTATCTGTAATAGACAGTGGGTGTCAGATATAAGGGGAGCACTTTCAGTGGTTGTTTTATCTAAATATCTTCTTTTATGGTATCTCCTGTCTGAAGTGATGTTGCAGCCAGAAGTTGAGAATCTTCACATGTGGAAATTTCCACCATCAGATCAGTACTCAACAAAATCTGCATATGAGACTATGTTTATGGGGTCTACTGAATTTAGACCTTGGGAGAGGATTTGGAAGAGTTGGGCCCTAGGCAAATGTAAATTCTTCATGTGGTTGGTAGCACACAACAAATGTTGGACTGCTGACAGGCTCTACAGAAGGGGTCTCCCACATCCTGAACGCTACCCTCTTTGTGATCAAGGGGAAGAAACAATTAATCACCTACTGGTCTCATGTGTCTTTACTCGGCAAGGTTGGTTCAGGTTGTTTCAAAGTGTGAGACAGACATCTCTTGCTCCACATCTTGATGAGGTTTCCTTCGATGATTGGTGGGAAAGGGCGAGTGAGAGAGTTCCTGGATTGGTCAGAGAAGGGCTTAACTCCATCATCATTCTTGGCGCGTGGTCTGTGTGGAATCACCATAACATATGTGTGTTTGAAGGGCTACATCCTGATGTGATTGGTGTTTTTGAGGGAATAAGGGAGGAGCTGCATCTTTGGGCTCTGGCAGGGGCTAGAGGAATTGCATTCTCCTCGCCCTAGAGTCCTCCCAAGAGCATTCAAAGACTCCTGGTCTAGTTTAGGTCTCATTTTAGTAAAAAAAGAGGTTTCTGTTTTGCCCTTTTGTTTTAAGGCATGTGCTGTACTTTTGGTTTTTGAACCCTTTTCTTCTTAATATATTGATACGCAGCTCTCCCGCTAAAAGAAAAAGGATCTTCTAAAGCTATTCTCTCATGGTGAGGCAATCTATAAGGCCTGACATTAATAGGCTTGGGCCTAGGGAGCAGTGGAATAGTATGATCACAAGGACGAGTAGGAGGTAGTTGCTTGGGTTTCACAAACACATCAAAATATTTAGCCAAGACTATACCAATGTTAGATGGTGGTGCAGTCACTATAAGTGCATAGTGCTGGGAAGGTTGGATGTATAAGACTGTTCCCACTGTGTTTGAATGCAAAAACTTGTGCAATACATGGATAGAGATCAAAAAATTTGAGCGAGGAAGTGTGACATCAGAAAATGTTATCTCCTTAAGGCCCTGCTTGTAGACTATCATAGAATGATCTGTGAGGTTAAGAGAAACAGGGTTGTGGAGAAAAATCCAATCACACCCCAGAATAATATCATGTCCCTTGACATCTAGAATTTTGAAGTTGGATGTAAATTCTTCACCTTGGATTGCATAATTGACATTGTGACATGTTGCTCCAGTATATGAAAGATCACCATTGACAACTTTAACAAGGTCACATGATTGGAGATCTCTAGGTGAGCTCCCCGAACCAAATTGGGAGAGAGGAAGGTAATAGTGCTCCCACTATCTAATAAGGCAGTGGTTGTAATAGAGCCAAGTTGCATGTGCAAGGTAAATGTTCTAGTTGCAGGATTGCCTGCCAAAGCACTCAATGACAAAGCATGAGAAGTACCCGTGCTTTGATCCTGGTGGGGACTACCAGGAGGGGTGCTGAAGGTAGGATCAGTAGATTCATCAAGAGTTTCCTCATCATCAATGGCAACCAAATAAACTTTCCTGCCCTTACAAATTCTCCCATGACTAGGAACCCAAGGCTCCTGACATTTGAAGCATTTACCAGCATTTCAAGGGACTATAGTAGGAGCCTTATCATCTTTTTTGGGGTGGAAGCTTCACAAGTTGTTTGGGAATTTCCTTATATGTTGTAGGGTTTGCACTAGTGGTACCCTTCTGTGCACCATGAGGGCCATCATAATTCCTAGCATGTTTATATGCATCAACCAATGTTCTAATTCTCAAATACTTCAGGGGCCTCTTCATATAGTCTTTCAAACCAGAAATGAAAAAGTCCAAGAAGTAATCTTTTAGTGAGATTTTGTTTGTTCCTTTTTACTAAGGCTATCACCTCTTCAAACTTATCAATATAGGCATCTACTGAAGCATACTACTTGAGATTGCGAAATTGATCAGTTACTTCAATGTTTGATTTTGCTCCATAACGTTGGCACAACATTTTACAAAATTCAGGCTAAGAAAGTTGGTCAGTAGGAATCTCATAGCTGGAGATCCATTGATCAGCCCAGCCAGTAATGTGAACTTTAGCAACTAGTACCTTATCCTCTTCAGGTGTCTTGGACAGAGAAAAATATTTCTCAGCCTTTCGAATCCAAGCCTCAGGATAATCACCCTCAAACACTGGAAAATCAATATTCCTATTGTTCATGTTTCTCTGATCAAAACAATTAGAAGGTTCCCAAAAGCTTGTCCCTGATATGGTCATCTATCAATTTGTACAGAGGTATCTCGAACTAGCCAAGGAGGCTGAAGCTACCTAGGATATGGTCCCCAAGGTTGCTAACAAGGAATGTGATTTTGGTAAGGTGGTGGTGGATAGGGTGGGTAGGATGGGTATGGTGGTGGGTAGGGTGTGTTGGCAGGATTGACTTGGTTGAGGACTATACAGATTTCCAAGATGCCCAGTGTCCACATGTGAGATAGGCTGAAAACATGGTGGTGGTGGTGGTGATATTGGAGGTGTATGGAAGAACACTAAAGTATTCCACTCAGATAGGGTGGCTGCATGTGGAGGGATCGGCATGTGAACCACGCTAAGTGAAAGGGCAAAATCAGTTTTTTCTGCATTTGGTAGTGGGCATGAAACATTTCTCAAATCAAAGACTTAATGACTTGGGGGTTAGTAGAGCTTCCTTTCTCATTTCTAGCAGTAGATACGAATGAACCAGGTGTAAATGGAGCTTGTCTCACCTCATGTCCTCGACAGCTTGGTGAAGACATCAACATGTCTTGAATTGCCTTTAGACTCTGCAGAACTTCATCTTTGTTTGCCTGAGTCTGTGCAGCCTAATTCTGGATCTGCTCTTGCATAACTTTCCTTTCTTTTTGTTGGGACAACCAAGGAACGTCCGACCAAATTTATTAAGATTGAAGAAGAGTTTAGCTATTACAAACGACACTAAGGATGTCGCGCCGATCTTGAAAGCAACAGGGCCAGCTAGAGCGAAGCGGAGGAAAGGAAAAACAGAGGAATTACTTTGCTTCCAGCTCCCGCCTTAATCGGAATTACTTGTCGTTATCTCAGAAAAATCCAGCGGCGCTCCAAACCACGATTTCGTCGTTAATTTCTGCCGCTAGCTGATCGACCTTTTTAGCCGCATGTTGGAAAATCCAAGCATTCCTCTCTTTCCAAATCTGCCAGCAGATTAGAATGAAAAGAGAGTCAAAGTTGCTCCTGTAGCTCGTCGAAAACAGCTCCTTATCGCGATCCACCATTCATCCAACTGCTGTCGCTTTCCACCGGTGTTGCAAAGTTGATATTACACCAAGAACATAGCTTTCTCCAGACCGACGCTGAAAACTCGCAGTTCACGAGAAAATGCTAACAGGTTTTGTCTTCGCATTGACAGAGCGGGCAGAGGTTCACGTGCAGCCAATTCCTTTTTGCCAAATTATCTGCCGTGAGGCATCTACCCTTGAGCGCCACCCACATGAAGAAACGAACGCGCGACGGAGCCCTGGAGTGCCAAAGTAATTCCCCGTAGGCACAATTCTCTGCTGCCATGAAGAACAGACTATAGGTCAACGACATCGAGAATGCGCCACCGGCTATCAGTTTCCATCTGATTCTATCCTCCCTCGGCTACAGCGATACGCCTCACATTTCATCCCAAAGCTGAAAGAATTCCCCCAAAGCTTCATTGGACAAAGCTCCCTGTAATCGCCGGACCCAAATATTTCCTTGCAGAGCTCTGGCAACCGTGATCCTGGCTCCGCTGACATGCGAAAACAAAGCTGGCCATTTCCAGGCAAAACTGCCCTTTCCTGTCTAGTAATCTGTCCAGAATTGCGTATTCTTGCCATTACCAATGATAAATTCTGCTCCAGATCGGAAGATTTATTCCACATCGCGGCCCGGGCGAAAATCCACACAAGTCCATGGTCTGTCCTTCTGCTCTAGCGAGTTCACTAACCACTGCAACCGTAGAGCTTGGCCGAAGTAGTTTAAGTCTTTAACCCCGAGGCCGCTTTTTTCAATGGGGGAGCAAATCTTGCGCCAGGAAACAAGACAATGACCACCACTAACCTCTTCCGTCCCTTCCAAAGAAAACCACAACATTTTGCTCAATTTCCTTAATCGCCCAGCACGGAAGCTGCAGAGCCATCATGTAGTGTACCGACAGTGCCATTAGCATCGATTTGATTAGGCACAAGCATCCGTCGATGGAGAGTAGCTTCGGTTTCCACCCCGCCACTCTTTTGGCTAGTCTGTCAAGGATCGGCTGGAGCTCGACCTTCGCGGCTTTCTTGTGGAGAGGGGGAGTCCGAGATAAGTGATTGGCAAATTTTCCATCCGGCAAGATAGAATTGATTCAACCATCAACTGCTGCTGCTTAGTGTATTGGATCGGTGTAATTGTGCTTTTTGAAAAGTTGGCATTAAGCCCTGTTACTTCCCCAAACAGCTCCAAAATTCGCTTGATCACTCTAGCTTCATCGTCTACGGGTCTGAAAAATAGAGCAGTGTCATTGGCGTAGACTGAAACAGCAGGCAGGCTGCGACGAGCATCAAGAGGCGCAAGTAGTCGTGCCATTCTCGCCTGTGAGACCATGGCCAACAGGGCATCCATTGCTAGCACAAAAAGCATCGACGATAGGGCTCTTCAACCTTCTTCTGGAACTCCACCAAGTTTCCCCTCAATTCCTCCACTGCAGCTTCCGAATTGTTTCCTTCCTCTCCTTTAGTTGCATGATTTCCCTTCGCCATGGTGGGTGCTCACAGATCTGGGATTTGATTGAGGAATTCCAAAGAATACTCCAACCTTCACTGCTTCCCCCTTCAACTCGTCTTCAGATCAAGCTCCCAAGTCTGGCTAAGGAATTTTACAAGGAAAACCTGCTTCCCAAACCCTCACCAACCTAGAACCACTCAGATCTGAAGCCCATGCCAAGAATTGCAGGCTTTGATACCATTTTGTCAGGACGCGAACAAATCCAACAGAAGAAAATGCGGAGTTTTCGGCTTTAGCTAGTGGCTACCTATTAGGAATCCTAACACAGCGAGAATTGATAGAGAAATTGTTGAATTTAAGTACTAATTTGAGGAATATAAGTGTGTGCGCAAGAACAAGAAATGAGGATAAAATTTAGGGTTTTGATCGGATGACTCTCCCTTTTACAAGCGCTGGCTTATATGCCAATTTAGTTCAGCAAATCGACAAACTGTGACGCGGCACAATACGGCAAGGGAAAAGCTACAGCAGCTACCGCTTCCACTATGAGCCATCCGATCTTCATAACTAACCCTCCCGAATCGGTATCAAGTAATCCTGGCCGTCCATCCCATTCTCCTCTTCTCTTCAGTACTAGCAACAGAGTAAAGCAGAATTGCAGCCCTGTCAACATGGCAGGCGCTGCATTGAACTATAATGATATAGAGGTGTAATTGCATTAATGTCGTACAGTGTATACATGATAGATCGATCATCATATGAGTCTCGCAAAATCTTTTGCATATTTCAAGAAACAAGAAAGAAATTGTATAGGCCAAGAGAGATATGAAAAACACTTCGTTGGAGGCAGCTCTCTCAGATCATTCATCCAGTCATGCAACGGGTTGCTTAGTTGTAGGCATGGTTCTTTGGCCTTGGAGACATCAGGAGTTTTCATTTCACTGATCTGCCATCCATTGTGAGTTCTTCCAGTGCCAGCTGTTTGAACGTACATGTGCGGTAATGGTTACCACCAGCATACAAGTTCTCGCTGCATTTGCTGCTGACAACTGCTGTGTAGTCGAGCGAAAAGAGGAATCAAAGAGCACGCAGACTGAAGAAACCTTTGAGCTCACTGCAACATCAGTTTCCCCCAAAATTCATGGCAGACCAGCACGAATTCCCTTCTTTTGGTTACCGTTCAGGTGCTGTGTGTACTACCCATAAACTTGTCCATGCAAATTCTGTATTAGTGCTTATCTTCTATCATAAAACAAAAATGTTTTAATAATCTTGATATGCTTAGTTAAAATCAAGGTCTCAACTTTGTGTGATATGATACAGGAATGCTTAGGATATGTGATTTCATTCCCGGTTAGTTACTGAGCCAGTGACAGTGAGGTTAAAGTTCAGAAGATGCTAAAAATGAAGTAATTAAGGAGATAATATTTGTAAGGACAATTTTCTTGTGATTTTTGTTTCAGATTAGCCACCTAAACTGTTCACGGAATCGTATGGCTCTATCCAATGGTTTCAAAGATGCCGAATGGCTTCATCATTTACTTTGTGGTCTGAACTGATGAGAACTAACTGGACAAAGGTATAGCTTGTACGTGCAACTCAAACTAAACTTCAGGTTTTGGATAAATTGCAATGGATCAAATAGTTCTTCCAGGTCCTGCATTTTTATCTCCCGGAACCGTGCTGCCCTTTTTGCTCCATAAAAGATGATATGAAGGAGACACATGACAAGCTACTCAGGCCAAGCCAGTGGGTTGTTACGATGGGCCTGGGAGGCATCGAGAGTGTTTCTGTCGTAGTTCGCTTGGAATATGGCACTACCTATTGCTCATTTAGGATGATAGTTTGGTCAGGTCACCATTGTCAAGATGCTGCAGCCTGAACCAGGAACGACACGCAATTCTTTTTTTTCCCAAAAAGACTTGCACCGATCCTAGTTAAGGTACAAGTTCTTCGGCCGGGGCTCTACTTGCTTCAAATCATCAACTACTTGTTCTGACTGTCAGTAGGTAACTGTTGCATCGCACTGCCCTTATGAAGTTATGATATGTACATCCATCTGTTGGAGATACTGATTTCTATTGTGTTGGGTACATCATAATTTTGGAGCAAATCATCTGGAAAAAAGAAGAAGAATGAATGTTGAACAAACCTCACAGCTAGGTGTTGTTGTATTGGTGCTGAAATATGTATGCCGAGCCCAAATCCCTAATGTAATCGCACTGAATGATGTTACGTTGGAAAATCATGGCTTTTCGATGTAATGTGACAACAATACGACTCACCAAGGCAGCCTGCAGGATTAAGTGGTATATAAAAAAATTGGAAGGAATTAAAATGACCATCCCGACGACCCCTGGTACCGAGATATGAGATCTATGCTGTTTGATAATTCAGTACTAACTTTTCGCACAGTATATTGATTAATTAGCTGTAACATTTGGTATATCCGCCAAGAATTAATCACAATACATGGTTGAGATAAACAAATCTACCTTAATTCTGTTATTATTTTACTTTGCATGGATATATAGGAGAAATATGTCGGACTAATTCCAAGCTTGACCCCAATAACCTATATATTGTCCATAACTAATATATGTTTAAGTGTCATTACTGTTTCTTTTGATGTTAAGCACCTAAGTAAACCATTCTTCATGGGCCCGTTCGAGTTTGATAAAGATGACGACTAAGGGCATGTAAAACAACAAAGCTATAACAAAGCTATTAGTGTATGATTGATTAAGTTTTATTTATTAAAAACTTGAAAAATTGATTTATTTGATATTTTAGAGTAACTTCTATATAAAAAATTTTCGCACAAAATATGAAGTTTGAAAAACATACTAATGAAAACGAAGGTCTTAATAAAAGTGTAGAGCCATATTGTGCAAAAGCTGCATCCACCTACTTCCAGAATATATATTCCCCTCTCAAGTCTGAATTTGCAAGAGAGACACCTTAAGTCGATCTGCTTATATCCCTTTTACGATTATAAGTTCTATGATTCATAGAATATCTGATCTGGCAGATGTACAATAGAAAATTTATCATCACATCCCATTACTCTCATACTCCGACATTCATGGTTGGAAGTTGAAAACTTGAGCACTGGGAAGGAAAATCCATGAGTTTATCCTGAGTATATAAATAGGATTGGAAGTTATCGAGATTTAGGAACGTCAGGTTTGCAAAAAAAAAGCACTTGCCATCATATTTTAGCATGTACCACTGTTGATAGCTCTTTTGGTTGTTTGTACGTGTTCGAACACAGGGAGGAAACAAGGGATATCGGCACGAATATACAGAACGTGCATTGATTCAGGGCAGGATGAAGCTGAGGTTCCACGGCAGTTTTTTTATATGTTTAATTTACGGGCCTATAAGTACTAGGCACTTGTTTTCTTACACCATTCAACATCTTTTCTTACACCTACTTGTTTTGCATCATTACGACAAAATTCTCCTTTGATGCAAAGTCATGCAGTAAAAGAAGGAGCAAAATAACATGCTTAACAAAAGATCCCCTGTTTTGCAGCAATAATGATAATTAAGCATTGATTCTATATATTGAAAATAATGGGAAAACCATTTTGCGTCGATCGATTCGCCACATGATTAATCAATGTGTCTTTCAATACATACACGATTACATTATTCAGTAAAAGTACATGGATGTTAGCTTTGTTATGAAACGATCAATAGATAACAAACAGATCAATCACAGGGGAGATGAGTTTTAACGTGGAAAATCCTCATAAGGCAGGAGAGAAAAAACCACGGGCGCCAGCCAACAAATCTTCACTATATCGGATGAGGTTACAAACGCGAGGGATTTATAATGATCTCAATCTCTGTTAATGCAAATATGAAACGAACATGTGGCATCAAGTATCCATTCATCATGGCCAGCAACTCAACCAGCAAAATGACAAGATAGTCTCCTGAATCAGAGTTTTCACTAGAGACAACAGAGGCCTTACCATCGGATTTATTTTTCCTTTTCTCCTTATTCTGCAGCTTCCAACAATCTTCAATGAAATGATTTTTCTTCTTGCAGTACTTACAAAACTTTTTACCTCTGGACTTTGAACGACCTCTACCGTTTTGACTCTTGTCATGATTATTGCTATCGTTGTAGGTTTTCTGCTCATATTTGCCTCTAACCTACAATACTTCGCACTTGGAGGACAACGTGTCAGACTGAACCATACCTTTCATCTTCTCCCTGGTCTGGAGTGCCTCATAAACTTTCAAAAGGGTTAGTTCATCACGGCTTAGCAGTCTGGTGTCACGGAAATTTGCATACGAACTAGGCAGTGAGCATAACAATAGGAGACCCAAATCTTCATCATCATATACTTTACCTCCACTGACATTAGGATCGGCAACGATCTCCTTGAAGACAGATATGTGGTTCAACATTGAACCACCCTCCTGCAACTTGTGCGTGAACAACATCATCTTCATATGCATCTTACTAGTTAGATCTTTAGACGTGCAGATCGATTCTAGTTTGAGCCAAAGTTCTGCAACTGATCGTTCCTGCACCACTATTAACGGCAAAATTTGGTAAGCCCCGGAGTCATCATCGGCTTAAGGTTCGAATTGGCTCAGAGCCAGTATCGCTTTAGAGTTTTGTTTAGCCGATGGGAATTTTTCCTTATCAGATCTCCAGCAATCGGATTCTTACCAGATTCGATTTAGGAAGATCTTATCCATAAAAGACCAAGTTCGAAGAGGATGCGACTTGTATATATTAATTAGGAAGAGTTTGTTTGCTTTCTATTTTATCTTTAGAAAAGTGTGTTAGTGTCCAATAAGGACTCGGTTTGTTTACTTTTATCTTTAGAAAAGTTTGAATTGTAATCTGTTAGGATCTTTGTCAGCCTGCGGGTATAAATATGTAAGCCTGGGGGTTCATGTAATCTATCCTCATGATCAATATAATTCGACGCATCGTCACCTTTTACCTTTTCTACTTTGTTCATCATACGACGAGACTTGGCACACGACGCGGGGCTGCATCGGTTAGGTTCGATCTCCGGCGAAGGGGTAACACTACTGGAGAAACGATTTTTTCGTGCGGGCGGAAAGGAATCTTCCCGTGCGGAAGGCCTGCCCACACGCGCGAGAAGGTCTGAGAAAAGACCATTTTCGCGTGTGGGCGGCCCAACTGCAGGGGAAAATCGATTATCCCGTGCAGTCCACTTTACCCGACCGTACGGGATAATCGATCTTCCCGTGCGGTCCTTTAAGTCGACCGCACGGGAAGATTGCCTCCCATGCGCTTTATTTTATGTGCAAAACTCTCTCTAGCTTGTGTCCTCTCTCACCCTCTCTCCCTCTCCTCTCTGTCCTCTCTCTCTCCTCTCCTCTCTCTCTCAATAATATTATCGGTTGATTGATCAGATGCACGCGTATATATATATATATCACACGAGAAAAAAGATATTTAATTATATTATTTCATCATAAAAGATATAAATGCACACATCATGCATGTTTATATACATATTAAGTTTTGTCTCGCAAATTACAATAGTCTCGCAATTTACAGATGGTCTTTTTTCCACTCCCTAAGTCTTTTAAATTTATCGTTCGTCGCAAGCTCGCTCTCCGGATCGTAGAAATCGCCCAAATGGTTCCAGACATCGCGGCGGATGAAGCAACAAATATCTGTAACCAAGTTGAGCATTGTTCGATTGTCGAACCGGTTCGCTATAACTGGAACGGACTCGATCTGTTTAAGAAAGAATACACATAGATATGATTAGGAAAATTATACAAGATCGATCTTAACCTGTAGAAAGATATTTTCTCTGAACTTACTTGTTCAAACTTTGTAGTGTACCTCCCGTAGATTCTTAGCATCTCGCACACGTAGTAGCCGCATAGGCTAGTCCGTACATCAATAGTTGAAATTAAACACAGTATAAAATGTTGACATATAGCGGGCATATAATTACCAGCCATTGTGTCTTCACCAGAAGCTTCTTCTTTTGTGGATCCTTAACCGGTCCACCGTTTTGTACATAATGTGCGTGTCCTCTATGCAGACAAAGTAATTGCTTCAGCCAATTGTTTATTCGAGAGTAACAACAGACAAAACTTATTAAATGGTGCATGATAGTACTTAAAAATTTAACAAGACGACGAACTCTTTGAATGATTCCTCCTTGTAGTGTGCCGGATCAAGCACTACGGCCACGTGGTCCCGCGGATATACCAGAAAAGTATGTAATGATCGCTGCGATAGAAGAGATATGTTAACTGTAGGTGATATCGTAGTAAAATATTGGTTGTTCGAAAGAATATTAAGTACCGCAGCGCATAAGGGACCATGAGGACATTTTTTTCTTTGTGCTCTAGCATAGCGTGGCCCAAGTAGAATGCTACCGCCATCACATTCTCCTTGTGCATTGCTTTGATGGTCGCGTCACTTTGGGACTTAGTTTTGCCTTTGAGGGCATCGGAATCTGCACGAATATGAACCTCGTGTTTCGTCCAGCATATCCTTGTTGGGTTAATATATCCAACTGGATGTTGGTCTTTGACGCGTCTGGGAATTGCATCCTAAGGAATGCAGCGGGTAATTATTCATAAGTTAGTTTGCAAATAAATTCATTAATGACATTAAGTGCAATTGATACTTATAGGCTAAACGCAACAACGAGATTTATATGCATTTTTTTCCATCTTCAATAAAGCGTGAAGGTCGTTGAAATCGATGACCAGTATCCCATTTGGGCCACTGATGAAAGCGTTATCCGGGACCTTCACGGTAATCATGCTGAGCCCCATTCTGGACGCCTTAGGTACGAGTCGTGCATTAGCCTTATTTCCCATGGCATGTCTTCCATGACGTGCCACGGCAGGAACGCTTGCCGTACTCGTACTTTATTGGCACTTCATCCGAAGTCCAATTTTGCAGGTCCTCCGCTTGGTTTTTCACTGATTGTTGTGACTCCGACAACTTTGGCGTTTGATCCTGCTTCTTGTCAACCGGCGATCTCCCCCTGAAAGCCTAGATCACTAAGTTTTGCTCGTCTATGGCCATTACTTCCTTGTCATAGGTTGATCTAACCATCTTTGGGATAGCCAACAAGGTTCAGGCTTGCTCGGACTTGGAAGACTTGTTGTTTTCAGAAGAGGCCTTTGAGGTACCACCAATGCTGACTGTGGTGTCGGAGGAGATTGGTGAATATCTTGGACATCCGTTGGAGGTTGTTCTGCGACGACTTCAGGGGCTTACAGCTTTGGCGAATCAGGACATTTATCATTAGGGGGGAGCGAGGTGGGGAAGGAGGCCGATTAGGTGGCGAATCTGGCCCTGGTGGAGAAGGCGGTGCAGGCGCAGCAGCAATCTGAGGAACCAGCTCGATTGGGGATGCTGAAGGTGGACCGACCAGTAGGATATCTCGTCGATGCCATAGAATGAACTGATTCACCGCATCCCCAAGCAATTCTATCCCTTCAGGTGCTGGAATATCTAGCTCTAAGCTGTTATGCTCTGCATGCACCTTGGCCACCTGCACCCTTGCATATTCCACAGGGATTGGCGTGTTGTGAAATTGTCGCCCTGGTATAGCAAGTCCTGTACCCACCTCCTTTCTCTTCCCGGCCCTTCCTATCGGCACGAGGAGGCTACACGGCATCGGGACAGTTGTGGTATCTACTGGATAAGGTGTGGTGTCAACTGACCTGACGCTGCTGGGCATCTGTATTGTGGGTTCTTCGGATTGCTGAAACAAGTTAGGGAAGGCTTGGCTATTCTGTGCAACAAGAGAGTAGAAATATTGTTCAACTTGTTTTGCTATCTTCTCTTCAAGTTTGTGTTTGTACCTGTCCCTTTTCTTGTAACTTGCAGCTTCCTCAGGAAACCCTTCTTTCCAATTTGTCCTTGGCGATACACCCCATACTCGTCCAAAATGTTTGGGGTTGCCCAATGCAGCTGTCAACTGATCGTGTTTTCTCTTGGCAATAAAGTCCCCAGTCTTCTCTTTTTCCGCAATGTCCTTTAGACTGGTGGTCACATGCTCGATATCCGGATCCTCGAAAAGGATCTCTCCCTCATCGGTGACCTGGCCCGTGCTCCGTGCCCAAACCCAGTTTTTGCTTCGTTCCTTTATTGCATCTACAAGCAGGGGCTTTCTTGGGCGGCAAACTTTTTTTTGGTTGCTCGCCACTTCTCTACGTGGCCATCGTAGCCGCTAGAGCCCAATCGGTGCGGGTACTTGTTCTTTTTCGTGTGGTCGGACATCTTCTTCCTCCACGCTAAGGCTTCAGGGCTTGTCATCTTCGCCACGAACCTATCCCATTCGGCGGGCGTAGTACCACCATAGTCTTCGAATGGAGACTTGTTATTTTGCACGTAGTGAGTGTTCATATCCGATTTTCCACTGCCTCCACCGATGCCCAATCATTTTTAAGGCAAACTCTTTTCGCACAACCTCTGAACCAGGCAGATATACAAGCCACTCTTGCAACTTGTTCCATATGAAGTTCTTCACGTTGTCATCCACCTACTCCTAGGAATCTACATTTAAAGGGCCGTGGGTTCTGGCCAGTACCCTGTAAGTGCTGCTAAACTTTGTCATTGCTACCTTAGGCTCTACTGGCTTCCCATCCTGATTCAAAGAGGTGATATAGTATGTCTCCTTGGGGGGTTGGTTCTTACTTCTCTGACCACGTCTTCTCTTTTGACGTCCTCCAGCGCTCGCGAACGTGTCGGTTTCTATCGGACCGGACGTTGCTGTGTCTGTCTCGACCTCGGCTATGACAGCATACTTGGCGGCCTTTCTTTTTGAGCGGCACCTTGTTTCCATCTGTACGTACAACAAAAAATGTTAAACGGGATCCCATGAGGTGCACCGGTCAGTTCATAACAATACGGCGAGGCTTACTGCTTGCTCGATAGGGATATAGTCGAGGTCTTCTTCAACTGGTGGTACTGGCATAACTTCGATTAAAGGATCGCTTGGTGTCTGCCATGTGCCTTCGCTCAAAGTCTGTTGCGTTGGAATCTCGTTGGGTGCCTCCGAGGGAGCTTTCTCATTTGACATTTGATTTACGGTTGTTCATAACACACAACTTGTGAAATTTGTGAATGAAGGACCTAGATAGTTGTAATATGGTGTATATAAGAGGTGTACATGTGCGCACAAAGTCTTCTTCTACCCTAAAAGAAAGTTGATCGTAAAGTTCAGTAAACTACTCTAAATTGTGAATGCAACAAGAGTAGCTAATGGAGCTTGAAGTTGCAAGGGCACACGCAATTGTCTGTGCCCCTTCAAGCTCAAACTCCTTTAGCTACTATCATCGCAATCCCCAACAAATTTGATCTACAATCGTTCATAACACACAATTTGTGAAATACTATTTTTCCTTCTTCTTCTCTTTAGGTTTTTCTATATTGACTATATTTTGACTTCTAAGATACTATATTTTTTTGCTCTCAGAACAACAAGACTATATCTGTAATAGCATGAGGCGTTGTGGTAGGTTGGGTGGCTTCCAAAAGATCTCCGTTGTGACCTTTGACACAAGGTTTGATACGAAGATCTTCGGAAGCCACCCAGCCTTCAACACGCTTAAATAATTCGAATCATGTTTGGATGTTGCAATTTACAACATGTCTGAACGGCTCTAGTTCATCATTGAGCAAAATAATTTATTTACAATAATTTTGAAGTCCTACACATCATTTTTAATGTCGCAATCTCACAACAATTGAAGCCCCACCCCCCACTGTATCCATCCATCCATTCATTCAACAACTAATTCACATAAACTAATTCACATAAACTAATTCACATAAAAATAATCACAACAACAATTTCACACAAAAAAATTCATAGACAAATCCATCCAAAAATTAATAGAACAAATTCCAAAATAACTCTCTACAATTTATCCATCACAAACTTTACCATCCATCCAATATATCATCTAAAATTTATACATCATAAAAAATAAATTCATCCATCCATCCTTCACGGCATCAAATCAAAATTCATCCATTAAAATATCACGACAATATATGCACCTATATGCTAAATATATCCATCCATCCATCCATCACGGCATCAAAAATAAATCATGGCATATATCCATCCATCCATCCATCCGTCCTATATGCTAAATCATGACTTCCATCCTATATGCTAAATCACGGCATCCATCTATCCATCCATCAAAAATAAATCACGGCATATATCATCACAGCACGTACATTCAAATCCATCCATCAAAAATTTCATCACAACACGTCATATATCACGGCATATATCATCACAACACAACATATATCATCACAGCACGACATATATCATCACAACACGGCATATATCACAGCATGTCTCACCGTGGTTGTGGTGAAGAGCGCGGCCTCGGTGTCGGTGAGGAGGAAGGGCGCGACGTCTGAAGGGGCCTCGGCGTCGGCTCGACGGTGTCGGGGAAGGGCGCGGCGCTGTCTTGGGGTCTCGGGGAAGGGCGTCACGCACTGTGGAGGCCGGGGAAGCGCCGGTCGGTCTTGAGGCGGCGCAGTGAGGCCGACGGCGCGATGAGAGAGAGGCGGCGCCAAGAGAGAGGCGGCATAGTGAGGCGCGGCGGTGCGGGGAGGGCGGTGAGGGCGAGGTGGCGAGGTGAGGCGGCGGCGCGATGAGGCCGGCGGCGGTGAGGCCGATGGCGTCGAGAGAGAGAGAGGCATCGCGGGCGGCGGCGGAGAGAGAGAAGCGGCGCGAGGAGGGCGACGAGGGCGAGGTGGCGAGGCGAGGCGGCGGCGCGGTGAGGCCAATGGCGCCAGAGAGAGAGGCATCACGGGCGGTGGCGCTGAGAGAGAGAGGCGGCGCGGTGAGGCCGACGGCGCGCGGGGAGGTGATTATCCCGTGCGGGTGGCTTAACGGCCCACACGGAAAAATCATCTTTCCGTGCGGGCAGCTTAACCGCCCACACGGGAAAATCATCTTTCCGTGCGGGCGGTTTAAGCGGCCCGCATGGAATGATGATTTTCCGTGTGGGCCGTTAAGCCACCCGCACGGATAATCGCCCCATTTTATAAATTCGTCACATATTAATTTTACTAATTAATTTAAATTCATCACAAATTAATTTTATTAATGAATGTAAATTCATCACATATTAATTTTATTAATTATTTTAAATTCATCACATATTAAATTTAATAATTTAAATTCACCACATATTAAATTTAAATTAATCAATGTAAATTCACCACATATTAATATAATTAAATAATATAAATTCACCACATATTCTAATGTAAATTCATCAAATATTAATTTATCACATAGAAATATAAATTTCATCACATAGAAATATCAATTCGTCACATAGAACCACACATTCGCTCGTAACACCATAAGTTTGATACATTCGCTCGCAAAAACATATTATACACAAATAACAAACTAGTGTTTCACAATTTTTGGATTAACATCCTTCCACACGGATGCAAACTTTGATTCGTCGAGGACACTCTCAATGTGTTTCATCCGCGTAGGAAGATCTGTGAATAACGAAATGGCGTCGTATTGATTATAATCGAACGCGTCTTCAATGTAGTCAATACCAATGATGTGTTGCTTACCCGATACAATAATGTCCATCTTTTCATCGGAAGGATCCTTCACATAAAAAACTTGTACAACACGCTCGGCAAGGACCCATGGATCATCCTTGTGTCCAATTTTACTCCGTTCAGCACACGTAAATCCAAATTTATCTACCATGTTGTCTTTCACCCATTGGCATATGAGAACAGGGATCTGAATGTTTAAACCGTAGTCAAGTTCCCATATTTCTTGTATGATCCGTATTATGATTTCTTCTGCCCTATTGCGTCCAACGCTTCGACATGAACCCCACTGTTTTGCGCTGAGCTTTTCTTGTCTTTGTTGTTGGTGTAAAAATAATATCCGCCGATGTCATACCCTTGCCATGAGGTCACAAGGCTTGTTGGGCTAGCTACAAGTCTTTCTATCGTTTTTTCCTCGAGTCATTCACCAGACGGTAACTTTTGATCCTTAAGCCATTGGGAAAAGTGCGCTTTTGTTCTTTCGAAACCCAATCGTCGGATCGCCCAGGATTGCATGCTCTGATCTCAGAGTGTGTTGCTCAATGTAGGGCGCAATGATGGCGAGTTGTTGAAGAACACTGCTGTGTGCATCTGATACCGCTTTGCAATCGTTGTCGTAGAAGCATTTTCTTCCCACAGTACCCTTCCCAGATAACCTTCCATCATGGCGAGGCATCGGTATCCCAATGGGGTTGGCATCTTTTATATAATCTAGGCAACACTCGACAACCTCCTCAGTTGTGTAACCCTCTATCATCGAGCCCTCTGGATGAGCACGATTACGGACATACCCTTTCAGAATAGCCATGTATTGCTCGTATGCCCACATTTGATGTAGGTATAGAGGACAAAGTTCAATAATTTGAGGGACAATGTGAACAATGAGATGTTCCATCATGTCGAAGTACGATGGAGGAAAAAACGTCTCTAGCTGGCAAGCTGTCTCGACTGCGAATTTC
Organism: Oryza australiensis; assembly: GCA_019925245.2. Taxonomy (NCBI): domain Eukaryota; kingdom Viridiplantae; phylum Streptophyta; class Magnoliopsida; order Poales; family Poaceae; genus Oryza; species Oryza australiensis. The sequence continues at coordinate 691,098 of JAIFGZ020000623.1, forward strand.
TGTAGGGGTCCTAATTTTTTAGGATCAAAAACTTTCTATGATACTCGATTAAAAAATAGCACAACTTTGTTATCACTACCTTGGTGTGCACTGGTTTCATCACCCTTATAGCGATAGGGAGGAATACCATAAGCATCTTATGACAGTCGTGAGCGTTGTATCCAGAAATCGACAAATCTTTCATTGATACTAGTTTCCAGATATTCGATGAGAATCCAGTCGGCACTTTCAATCCACGAAGACATTTATAGAAAGCTTTTTTCTCTTCTAGTGTCATTGAGTAGCATGCCGGTGGAATCTCAATCTTACCATTCGTTAGCTCTATCAGGTGAAGATCTTTCCTTATGTCCAAATTGACTAGGTCGTTATGTGACTTCAACCTATCCTTTGTTTTACTAGGGATGTCTAGTAAAGTCCCGATGGTGCTGTCGAACACGTTTTTCTTGAGGTGCATGACATCGATGGCATGACGAATCTCCAGGTCTTTCCAGTACGTTAGGTACTTGAAAAAGATTGAATGTTTCTTGAAGGGCAGCGTGTTTTCTACCACTTTCTTCTTCCTCTTGCCTGAAGTTGTCTTTCCCTTGCAGAACACGACCTTTATGTTCTTTGTCAGCTTGAACACCGTGGAACCATCCTTTGCTCTGGGGGCAGTACCTTCCTCAACAGTTTTGTCAAAAAAGGTAGCCATCGCACGATACCTATGCTTCTGTGGTAAGAAGTGATGATGACACATGTAAACTAACTTTTTTGACGAGGTCAGGTATATGTATGATGTGTTGTCCAGACATATCAGACATCCGGTCTTTCCTTTAATCTGTCCGGAGAGGGAAAAATTGGTTGGTAGATTGTTTATAGTAACAAATATGATAGCACGCAGAGTAAAATACTCCTGGCGGTACGCATAAAACCATCGTAGACCCTCTTCCCATATTTCTTGCATATCCTCCATCAAAGGTTCAAGAAACACATCTAGGTCGATGCCATGCTGTTTTGGCCCTTTTATAAGGATAGTCAACAAAATGTACTTTCGCTTCTGACATAACCATGTCGGAATGTTATACACGGTGAGTAGAACAGGCCAAGTGTTGTGCGAGCTGCTTAGGTCACCAAATGGATTCATTCCATCCGTGCTCAACGCAAACCTGACATTTCTCGGATCATTTGCAAATTCTGGGTGCTTCAAATCAAAGTTTCTCCATTGTCGAGCATTGGCGGGATGTCGAATCATACCATTCGTCTTTCGACCCTCTTGATGCCATCTCATCAACTCGGCGTCGGTGGGGTTCGAGAACAATCGCTTCATGCGATCTTTCACTGGCAAGTACCACATCACCATGGCCGGAATCTTTTTTCATGGCTCGACCAATGCATTTGGTTCGGCAACATCACTATCGACGGCATAGCTCTCAGGAGACCCATCAAGTCGTTGAAACTAGTATCAGACCATCCGTGCCTAGCCTTCAATCTAAGAAGTTCTAGCACCGACCGCAACACTGTATAATCCATATCACATCCCTTTGATTGATCATACAAAAGATCTTTCGTTGATTTCTGCAACGCCTCCCAATTGTTTAAATCTCTTGCTTTCTCTGTTAGGACCTCTGGTTCAGCGTGCCGCAACATATCCTCAAGATCAAGATCAATATCAACCTCTGCATCATCAAAACCAGAGCCACCAAAATCACCCGTCATTTCACGGGACATGTCCTCAATTATAAAATTCTCTGCCTCATCGAACCAAATATCAGGAATATCTTCCGGAGGGGCGACTTCCCCGTGATAAGTCCAAACTGTGTATTTCTCCACAAATCCACGTTGAATTATGTGTCCAAAAATTACATTCGGATCTTTTCACATCTTCTGATTCTTGCAATCCACGCAAGGACAAAAAATATCCTTCCTATTCTCCCTCAAAGCGTGTGCCTTAGCCTTATCAATAAATGTTGATGCTTCTCTCATGAACACCGGATGAGTTCTCCGTGTCTCATACATCCATGTCCGATCCATCTAAAAAATTTACAGCATAAATTAATATTATATTGCCAGTGTTTTCTAAATAAACAAATTAAACTTAAATCCTACTTTATAACTAAAACCTCATTCACAGCAAATAATAATACTGAGATAAAATTAGGTACCAAAAAATGGTTCAATAAAAAACAAAATATTTCACCTACAAATTTTACCTACAAATTACAAAAATAGCTCAAAATGACAATTCAAACAAGTTTAAATATCTTTGCATTCAACCAATGAAATTTTACAAAAATGAAAGCAAATGAAAGAGATGATCAAGCACGTTACCTTTTATATTAATTTAAATTGAAGATTTCAAGTCTAAAACCTCCCACCAAAAGAAATTGCCTATTATTGGAGAGAGAAACTGAGTTAAAAAAGTTTAAATATCTTCGCATTCAACCAATAAAAAATTTTAAAAATAGAAGCAAATAGAAGAGGAGATCAAGTATGATACCTTTTGTATTGATTCCAATTGAAGAATTCAAGTTGAAAACCTTCTCCCCTATAATTGACCTTTTTTGGAGAGAGAAACACCATGTTAAATGTGACACTGTCGGGTTGGCGTGTTTTATGGTGCATCATCGCGTGCGGTCCATGAACGGCCCGCACGGGAAAATGAACTATCCGTGCGGGTCCTTAAGCGACCACACGGGATAATAGCCCGTGCGGTCGCTTAAGTGGACCGCACGGGATAATGCATTATCCCGTGCAGTCCAACAACCGGCCCCCTCGGGACCAGTTTTTCCACGCATGGCCACTTATGGCCCGCCTCGAAACTATTGGGGGCCTCGTCCAGGAAAATCAAAACTGCAGTAGTGTAAGTCCAAGTGTTGCCTATCTAGTATATCGTTTCTATCTTTAGTTTCATTATTGTTTATAGTCACATCGACTTAGTTAGGACTTTCTCGGTTAGGTCCGATATTCTGATCAAGTTGATGTTTCTTTAAACATAATGTCACTTTGGATAGATTTGTTATATCCATCATATTAGACAAATCTATCGGCTCATTGAGTATTAGATTATCGTATGCAATCTCATGCTACATCGGTTAGGTTTGACCTACTAGATTGTTATCGATAATATAAGTCTTGTTAAGCCAATAGGTTCATGCTAATGTTTCACCGGAGGGTTAGTCGGTCTTATCATATGTCTCTGTTAATCTAGTCCTAGTATCTCAATTTAGCTCTATCGGTTGTCTCTCGCTTTAGGGTCTTTGTTGATACCAGCTAAACTGTTTACTAGATTAGATTAGTTTAGACATCTACCACCCTGAAAATTAGTCAAGGGCTTGATTGTCTAGATATTACGTTTCTTTTCATACTTAGTGCTACATAAATTCGTGTGACCTACTAAGTCATGATTAGAATCGTAGTCTCTAGCCTGCCTGATGGCTACCAATAAGGGTTTCGCTGGGGTTTCAGCCGACGAGTTATCTGGACATCGACATCGGCGTCAACACATTTTTGGCACGCCCGGTGGGACCTCACGATTGTTTACACGACTTGTGGAACCCACAATGTATGATAAAGAAGTCAAGGCTGAGGAAGAGCAATCTCTCAAGCCGGTGAATGAAGACAAGGGACAGTCTACTGAGCCGATGGATGACAAGACACTTCAAGAGATGGTTGATGAAATTGTTTATCGTGCTATGTTCGATCCATCTGGAGTTTTTGTGAGTACATTACATGGTTTGATTAAGAAGATGGTTCCCAGGGTGATTGCATTAAGAAGTCAGCATGCGCAATATCATCATCATCGGCAACAACAATATTGGCTCGGGGGGCAAGCATATCAACATGAAGAGCCACAACAATATTATCGGCCAGAGGAAACTCAACAATATTAGTCTAAAGAAGATTGGGCTGATATTATTGCAAAGGTAATGGAGGGGCAGTTTGGAATTAAACCCAAACATCAAACTTTTGTGTATCGGCCACAATATCCTGAATGGTTTGATAGAGTACCACTTCCAAGCCGATACAAGGTTCCAGACTTTTCCAAGTTTTTAGGGCAAGATGGTGTATCTACAATGAAACATGTCAACCGATTTTTAGCTCAATGTGGGGAAGCATCGGCTGAACAAGCTCTAAAAGATAGATTTTTTCCATTGTCCTTAACTGGATTGGCCTTCACATGGTTTTCATCATTACCACCAAATTCTATCAGAGGTTGGGCCGATCTTGATGAACAGTTTCGCATGTACTTCTTTGCTGAGGTTGGTGAGTTCAAGCTTGCAGACTTGATATCAATCAAACAACAAGAAGGGGAATTGGCTAAAGAATATATTCAAAGGTTTCGTTACGTCCGTAGCCGATGTTATAGTTTGATCCTGAGTGATGAGCAGCTAGCAGATCTTGCATTTCAAGGGGTGTCAGCAGCTACCAAAGACAGGTTTTTCTTCCATGAGTATGACAGCCTGGCTCATCTACTACAGAAGGTATCGGCTTACGAGGGCCAATGTGAAGAAGAAGAAAAGAATCAGTTTTGGGGCGATCAAGGCCAGGATAATTTTGAAGCATGACTTCTCATACTCCAAAACTAGGGGGCATGTGTTAACGGCAAAATTTGGTAAGCCCCGGAGTCCTCATCGGCTTAAGGTTCAAATCGACTCAAAGCCAGTATCGCTTTAGAGTTTTGGTCAGCCGATGGGAATTTTCCCTTATCAGTATCTCCAGCAGTAGGATTCTTATCATATTTGATTTGGGAAGATTTTATCCAGAAGAGACCGAGTTCGAGGAGGATGTGGCTTGTCTCTATTAATTTGGAAGAGTTTGTTTGCTTTCTATTTTATCTTTAGAAAAGTGTGTTAATGTCCAATAAGGACTCAGTTTGTTTTCCTTTTATCTTTAGGAAAGTTTGAATAGTAATCTGTTAGGATTTTTGTCAGCCAGCGGGTATAAATATGTAATCCCAAGGTTCATGTAATCTATCCTCACGATCAATACAATTAGGCGCATCGCCACCTTTTACCTTTTCTACTTTGTTTATCATCCGGTGAGACTTGGCACCCGACGTGGGGCTGCATCGGTTAGGTTCGATCTCCGGCGAAGGGGTAAGTCCAAGTGTTGCCTATCTTGTATATCGTCTCTATCTTTAGTTTCATTACTGTTCATAGTCGCATCGACTTAGTTAGGACTTTCTCGGTTAGGTCCGATATTCTGATCAAGTTGATGTTTCTAATGTCACTTTGGATAGATTTGTTATATCCACCACATTAGACAGATCTATCGGCTCATTGAGTATTAGATTATCGTATGCAATCTCGTGCTGCATCGGTAAGGTCCGACCAACAAGATTGTTATCGATAATCTAAGTCTTGTTAAGCCGATATGTTCATGCTAATGTTTCACCGGAGGGTTAGCCGGTCTTATCATATGTCTCTGTTAATCTAGTCCTAGTATCTCAATTTAGCTCTATCGGCTATCTCTCGTTTTATGGTCTTTGCCGATACCGGCTAAACTGTTTACTAGATTAGATTAGTTTAGACATCTACCACCCTAAAAATTAGTCAAGGGCTTGATTGTCTAGATATTGCGTTTCTTTTCATACTTAGTTCTGCATCAATTCAGTTTGACCTACTAAGTCATGATTAGAATCGTAGTCTCTAGCCTGCCTGATGGCTACCAATAAGGGTTTCTTCGAGGTTTCAGCCGAGGAGTTATGTGGACATCGGCATTGGCTGGAATCACACAATCGGCTGTCAATAGATCGGTTGTTTTGATTATCGACCTATCAGCCGATATGATTTATGCTCTGTTATTTTGCATATTTTGTCAGTGGCAGGATCAAACTGATTGGCACGCTCGCACTTCATCAATTTTAGGACCTGCACTGGAGCTAAGCAGATCTCTCATGCCAGTGTATGCTCTGACGTCAACACATCTTTCGGCACAACAACGGCGGTACGGATTTGGCGTCAACAACCACTTTTTGCAAAATATCATTAGATATATGAAGTTGAATCAGCGACAGAGCCATACGATCCTTCCGCCTCTCCTCATCGGTCCATTCATCCTTCTTTTTCTTCCCGAAGCTATCGCTATCCAGTGCCTCATCAAGATCGTAAGATTGCGCCAGAACAACCCTCATCTTAACTTGCCACAATGAGAATCTAACTTCATTGATGCCACGCGGAACCCTAATTTGGAAAAACAAGCTCTGATACCACTTGTTATGAAACGATCGACAGATAACGATGAAGAACAAAGATCAATCATAGGGGACACGATATTTAATGAGGAAAACCCTCCTAAGGCAGGAGGGAAAAAACCACGTGCGCCAGCCAGCAAATCTTCACTATATTGGATGAGGTTACAAACGTCAGGGATTTTACAATGATCTCAATCTCCTATCTTGAACGGCGGCTTACAAGAAATATATATAGAGATGAAACCACAAGAGCTACGACCGAAGTGGCCTTTATTATGAATTTGGATCGCAACTTAACAAGCTTCAAGAGACCAACTAATGGGCCTCAAAAACGAATTGCCAATGGATGCATCACCGTTGCCCCAATGCTATCATTATGCGACACTCGCAGACTACCGTTTCAGTTGAATCAGAACAAAATTTTAGATGTCTGGCCAAAGTTTGATAGGCCAGAACGGTAGTTATGTTACATGCTTCCCATAATTACTGGGTCGACAGGAAGGTAGTGTGGTGTGCATGAGGCTCATATTCGATGGTGGGAATGATAATTGGCATACATGCAGCCCATATAATTAAGGAGATCCTATTGCTCGTGGTCCCATTTTGGAGGATATGATATCAGGTGTGTATCAGATATTGTACCTGACAATAGTATCAGTAAAATATATTGGTGCTAGGGTATACATAAGGTTAAGACAAAAGAGACGGAAGAGAAAAAAATTTATATAGGTTCGGGCCCCCTAACTAACATGTAATAGACATACTCCTGTTAGCCGAACCTGGTATTGCCTTTATATATTAATATCTCATGAATACAAAATAGGGGATGACCTAATCTAGTCGACGGCTAGCGTAGTCTAGTTCCTCAAATTTGAACTCGGCAAGATTGGAGGTCGCCCTAGATTTCTCTTATTGGCATGTGGCTTCATATTGGGTTTGTTCAGACTTACCTCGGTGTATGTTGGCTTGTCTTAGATATTCTAGATCTATATTGGCTTCTCCTCTCTCCTTCTGGTTTGTCTTGTATTTATATCCTTATCCAAGTAGAACTAAGGAACCAAATATAGATAAGATCCGAGTAGTCCTTGTCATGTCTAAGTAGGACTATACTTCAACTCATTATCCAAAACACCTTTCATGTATGAGGTTTGGTTTCATGCAAGACTTGATATATGGTGCGCCTCGTCGAGCCTAACACAAAAAAATATTAGATATGTCTTATTCATGACACTGACAGATATCCAATAATATTGTTTGATACCCGTTAACTGTTAACACATATGGCACTCGTCGATATCAGGGCAATACCCATTGGTACCAGGCTGATATTGTAAAATCAAAGTATGTTTGATTCTTCTATGGTGATGAACAATTGGTATCTGTGATTATTGGTTTTGATATTTAGAGATTACTGGTGAAGTGGTTTTGGAGATGATTGAATTTTCAGACGGTGAACAGTGGTTTGCTATTTCGTGGTCCGGTCAGACTGGGCGTGCGCTGCCGGTCCGACCGAAGGTCTTTGTGCGGTCGAGCCGGGCTTGTGCTATCGGTCAGACCGACCGAGTCAGTCTAATTCCAGATCGATTTCTTGTTAGGTTTCGGTTTCGGTTTTGGGTAGTTTATTTGGATATCCGTGATTATTTCGTGTTTCTATGCGTATGAATATTGTTGTGTGCTAACAATGAGTCAAGTTGGAGATAGTGTGTACTCAGATATGGTTTCTTTATTTGATTCATGTGTCGGTAATCTTTACGCCTCGGGAGAGTATCTCCGGTGATATATTTGGAGTCAACTTGGAGATAAGGTGACGTCCGAGAGAGATCATGCAGGATACTTAGGCTAGAGATTGGTGCACATGGTTGGTGCAGTTCCCATATGGCATATGATGGAGATATTGTGTGCGTATGGGTTGCGGAGATATAATTTTGGATGGAGTCGAATTTTGTTACGAATGGAGTTTGTAATGTTCGTTTCCTGTACGGAAAGGTTTCCTAGTAGATTAGGACTTCTTATATGAGTTGGATTCGTGGCTTTAGGCTGCCTATCTCATGTATAAATAGAGAGGAAAGGTGTGGCTTCCCGGTATGAGTTTTGGAGAGAGTTGAGTTGCGAGAAAGTTAGGGTTTCAAGTTTTTTGTCGAAATTTTGTGAGTGTTGTTGTTGCACTTTGTAAACATAGAGAGAAGTAATATATTTTCAATCTACTTTGAGAGTTCTTCAATTTGTGTTTTCTCGGGTGTGGCGGTCCAACCAAAGGAATACCTATGGTTAGACCGATGGCTTCTCACCGGTCAGACCAATCGGAGTACTGCGGTCAGACCAGCACACTGAGGAAGGCGACTTGAGCGACATCCGGCGGTCAGACCGGATCTACACCGGTGGTCAGACCGGAGGTATACAGGCGATCAGACCGATGCAACAACTTTGGTCAGACCAATCTACATTGAATTTCGAGGGTAACTTTTATTTCCGCTAAAAGTTTGGTTTTTGGGGATACCAACCATTCACCCCCCTCTGGTTGGCCTAGTTTGGGTATTCAATCCTACAAGTGGTATCAGAGCCTTGTTTTCTTCTTTGGATTTTTACCAATCTAGAGTTTTAAGCCATGGCTGATAAATTTTCAACTAAGCCACATGTTTTCGATGGTACGGATTTTGCTTATTGGTGTAGTAAGATGCAATCTTATATTATGGCTCAAGATTATGATGTTTGGCAAAGGTTGCTCTTTCTTATAAGATTCCTGAAGTTATTAATACTGAGGCTTTCAAAACTGAGTTTAATAACAATTGCATAGCTCGTAATATTTTGTTGAATGGGATTTCTCGTTTGGATTTTGATCGAGTATCACATCTTAATACCGCAAATGAGATTTGGATTGCTTTGAGAAACTTTCATCAAGGAACTAATAACATTAAAGAACTTCGTCGAGATCTTTTCAAAAAAGAGTACATAAAATTTGAGATGAAACCTGCAGAAGCTTTGGATGATTATCTTGGTAGATTTAACAAAATTTTGAGTAATCTTAGATCTATTGATTTTGCTTATGATACAAAATATCCACAATCTGAGGTTTCTCGCCACTTTTTGAATGGTCTTGATATGTCTATTTGGGAGATGAAAGTTACCTCTATTCAAGAGACTATTGATATGTCTACTATGACTTTGGATTCACTTTACACAAAACTCAAAACTCATGTGATAAATATTCTTTCTCGAAAAATTGATTCTAAGCCTAGTGCCTTGGTTTCTTCTTCAACTTCCTCAGATGTTGTTGCTTCTTCGTCAACTCCCACTACTCTTGCTTTGATTAATGCCATGTCCGATGGCAACTCGAACAATTCGAGGAGGAGGACTTGGCTTTGGCTACTAACAAAATTTCTCGAGCTATGAATAAAGTCAGGTATAGGAAAAGAGGTGGACTAGCTCGTTGCTTTGAATGTGGTGCTTTAGATCACATTCGTTCCAACTGTCCTAAGCTTGGGAGAGGCAAGAAGGAAGACAAAGGTGGAGAGAAGATCAAGGATGACAAGCTCAAAGGAAAAAAATCCAAGGAGGTGGTGAGGAAGGTGCTAAGTAAAGTCTATGCCGCCTTTCAGCCATTAAGCGACATAGATTCTGATAGCGATGAAGATAAGGAGAAGGACAAGAACATCTCCGGTGTTTGTTTCATGACACGTGGTGAATCAGATTTTTGTTTGAAAAATATACCTTTTGTTTGACAGACTTAAGAACTTTTTGTTTGAAAAAGGTTTTCAAATGGGAAAAATTGACAAAACGCTTTTTGTTCTTAAGCATGGTGAAAATTAACTTTTAGTTCAGATCTATGTGGATGATATCATCTTTGGTTGTTCAACTCACGATTTGGTTGTAGAGTTTGCTGAGACTATGCGCAGGGAATTTGAGATGAGCATGATGGGTGCGTTGTCGTACTTTTTGGGATTGCAAATTAAGCAAACACCTCAAGGTATGTTTGTGCATCAAACAAACTATACCAAGGATCTTTTGAGACATTTCAAGATGGAGAATTGCAAGCCAATTTCTATGCAATTGGTTCTACTGCTGTGTTGGATCCTGATGAAGATGGTGAAGCTGTGGATCAGAAGGAGTATAGAAGTATGATTGGATCATTGTTGTATCTAACTGCTTCTAGGCCAGACATACAATTTGCTATCTGTTTGTGTGCACACTTTCAAGCTTCTCCTCGTGCTTCACATCATCAAGCAGTCAAGCGAATAATGAGGTATTTGAATCATACACTTGCGTTTAGAATTTAGTATTCTTCTTCAACTTCTATATGTTTAAGTGGTTATTCCGATGCTGATTTTGTGGGTTGTAGAATTGATAGAAAAAGTACTAGTGGAACATGTCATTTTCTTGGTACATCATTAATTGCATGGTCTTCTAGAAAACAATCTACTGTAGCTCAATCAACTGTTGAATCAGAATATGTTGCTGCTGCTAGTTGTTGTTCTCAGATTCTTTGGCTTATTTCAACTTTGAAAGATTATGGACTTACTTTTGAGAAGATTCCTCTTTATTGTGACAATACAAGTGCTATTAACATTGCTAAGAATCCTGTACAACACTCACGCACAAAGCACATTGACATTCGCTTTCACTTTCTGAGGGATCATGTTGAGAAGGGAGATGTTGAATTGAATTTTTTGGATACTAAGTTGTAACTTGCGGATATTTTCACTAAACCATTGGATTCATCTCGCTTTGCTTTTCTTCGTGGAGAGTTGAGAATTATTCATCCTTTTGGCATGGTTTGAGGGGAAGTTTTGTGCTCTTGGTTTTATCAAGCAATTTTTGAATGAAGTAAATTAAAAAAAAGAGAGCTTTGTTGATACATATAGTATTTTCATATGCGTGCTAGCAGTACTACGAAGGTTTATTTGTCACTAGCATAGCTTATATGTATTCTAGTATTTTTATGAGGCCTAGATTTTATTTTTAAGTGATATGATGCATGACACTTTAATTTCCTACTTGAATTAATGAAATATGCAATGTTGATACAAGTGCATAGTTTGGATTGTAAATGCTTTTATATATGTTGTGTTGAATTGTTATTCCTCAAATTGCTTTAAAATTGCTCATTATGCAAGAGAATAAAAATTAACTATGAGAGAAAAAAAGAATACCGAATCCTTGGAAACAACCTTGATGACAATGACGTATTCGATGTGAGCAAAAATAATGGGTGTCGAATCCTTGAAAATAGTGTTGACGACAAGGACATACCCGGAATAATTAAGAGAAAAATATGAGCAAAACTTGGGTCAAATAAATATGAGAAAAAATTCTCTTGATTGTTTTGTGCAAAAAGTTAATTTGAGAAAGAGTACTGGTTGTAATAGATATATATGATTAGGTTTATTTTTCAACCTGTGTGCTTGTGAAGATGTTGCATTATAAATCGTTTGAATCCATGAATTTTAATTGCATTATTAATCTTACTTGTACATGATTCTGCGAATTCTGCTTTTGTTGCTTCTTTTGAACCCAAAGATGTTACTCATGCATTAACTCATGAATCGTGGATTAACGCCATGCATGAAGAACTTGAAAATTTTGAAAGAAATAAAATTTGGTCTTTAGTTGAACCTCCTTCGGACATAATATTATTGGAACCAAGTGGGTTTTCAAAAATAAACAAAATGAGGATGGTTTGATTGTTCGTAATAAGGCTAGACTTGTTGCTCGGGGTTTTACTCGAGTCGAGGGTTTGGATTTTGATGAAACTTTTGCTCCTGTTGCTAGGATTGAGGCAATTAGGCTTTTGCTAGCTTTTTCTGCTTCTAAAGGTTTTAAATTGTTTCAAATGGATATTAAAAGTGCTTTTATAAATGGCTTTATACAAGAAGAAGTTTATGTTAAACAACCACCGGGTTTTGAAAATCCTGATTTTCCCAACCATGTTTTAAACTTTCAAAAGCTTTATATGGTTTGAAACAAGCACCTAGAGCATGGTATGACAGACTTAAGAACTTTTTGCTTGAAAAAGGTTTTCAAATGGGAAAAATTGACAAAACGCTTTTTGTTCTTAAGCATGGTGAAAATCAACTTTTCGTTCCGATATATGTTGATGATATCATCTTTGGTTGTTCAACTCACTCTTTGGTTGTAGAATTTGCTGAGACTATGCGTAGGGAATTTGAGATGAGTATGATGGGTAAGGTCATACTTCTTGGGATTACAAATCAAGCAAACACCTCAAGGTACGTTTATCCATCAAACAAAGTACACCAAAGATCTTTTGCGCAGTTCAAGATGGAGAGTTGCAAACCAATCTCTACACCCATTGGATCTACTGTTGTTCTTGATCCTGATGAAGATGGTGAAGCTGTGGATCAAAAGGAGTATAGAAGCATGATAGGATCTTTGTTGTATCTAAGTGCTTCTAGACCAGACATACAATTTGCTGTGTGTTTGTGTGCGCGCTTTCAAGCTTCTCCATGTGCTTCTCATCGTCAAGCGGTCAAGCGCATCATGAGGTATCTGAGTCATATACTTGAGTTTGGCATTTGGTATTGAACTTCATCTTCTCTTTGCTTAAGTGGTTATTCAGATGCTGATTTTGCGGGTTGTAGAATTGATAGAAAAAGTACTAATGGAACATGTCATTTTCTTGGAACTTCTTTAATTGCATGGTCTTCTAGGAAACAGTCTAGTGTAGCTCAATCCACTGCTGAATCTGAATATGTTGCTGCTGCTAGTTGTTGTTCACAGATTCTTTGGCTGATTTCTACTTTGAAAGATTATGGACTTGTTTTTGAAAATGTGCCTCTTTATTGTGATAATACAAGTGCCATTAACATTGCTAAGAATCCTGTTCAATATTCACGCACCAAACACATTGATATTCGTTTTCACTTCTTGCGAGATCATGTTGAGAAGAAAGATGTTGAATTGAAATTTTTGGATACAAAATTGCAACTTGCTGATATTTTTACAAAACCATTGGATTCTTCTCGCTTTGCTTTTCTTCAAGGGGAATTGGGAATCATTCATCCTTTTGGCATGTTTTGAGGGGGAGTTTTTGTGCTCTTTGTTTTATCAAGCTACATGATTAAAATAAATTGAAAAAGAGAGCTTTATCCATATATATTGCTGTTCATGTGCATGCTAGCAATATTATGAAGATTTATTTGTCACTAGCATAGCTTATATGTATTCTAGTATTTTTATGTGATCTAGATTTTATATTTAAGAGAAATAATGCATGACACTTTAAAGCAATACTTGAATTAAAGAATTATGCAATGTTGATACTAGTACTTGTGTTGGATTTTAAATGCTTATATATATATAATTTATGTTGCATTAATATTCCTCAAATTACTTTAAAATTGCTCATTGTGAAAAGAGAATAAAATATTATCTATGAGAGAAAAAAATTAATATCGAATCCTTGGAAACAGTCTTGACAACAAGGACGTATTCGATGTGAGCAAAAATAATGAGTACCGAATCCTTGGAAACAGTCTTGACGACAAGGACGTACTCAAAATAATTGAGAGAAAAAAAAGGACCAACAAATATAGCTCAAATCCATATGAAAAAGTTCTCTTGAATTATATGTGCAAAAAGGTATATTTGAGAAAGAATAAAGATTGCAATAGGTATATATATTTGGGTTTATCTTTCAACCTATGTGCTTGTAAAGATGTTGCATTATAAATCATTGAAATCCATGAATTTTTATTGTGTTATTCCTCTTAATTATGAAATATTTGATTTATGATTATACTTTAATGTATATTTGCTATCTAATTGATAAATTTATCTTCTTATTATTGCAACACATGACTTGACTTGCTTTATGTATGGTGCTAAACTCTTAAACATTCATAAACATAATTTCTATGCTTGATGAATTCATTGTCAAAAGGAGGAGAAAAATAATATTGTCTGGGAGAACATTTGCATGGGAAAACAAAAGTGCAAGTTTACAAAAAAATTTTTGGGGTCAAAGGAGATTTTCTTTCTTTTAAAAAGGGGGAGAAATTTTGTTTGATTTTTGAGCACTCAAATACTTTTAAACAACACTTTTTATTTTGTTTGCCAATGTGTTCATCAAGGGAGAGATTGTAAAATCAACATGTGTTTGATTCTTCATTTGATGATGAACAATTGGCATCTGAGATTATTGCTTTTTGTGTTTTGATCTTTGGAGATTTATTGAAAAAGTGGTTTTGGTTTTCAGACAATGAACAGTGTTCGGTGGTACCGCCACGGCCCTGGTCGATCGTGCATGTTCGCGGGTCGACCGAGGTGTCCGGCGGTCGACCGGGCGGTGGCTGCGGTCGACTCGCCAAGCCAGCCCGAGTGGTTGCCGATTTTGTTTCGGTTTTGGTTTCGGTTTGTTTCTTTATACATACATGGAAGTTTTGTGTTCGTATGCACGTGTCGGTTGTTTATGCTAACAATGAGTCAAGTTTGGATAGCTTGTGCTCGGGTATGGTATTCTTTATTTAATTGTGTGCGGTATTCTTTACGCCTCGGGAAAGTGTTGCCGGTGATCGAGTCGGAGTCAACTTGGAGATAAGGTGACGTCCGAGATTGGGATCATGCGGGATGCTGAAGGGTAGAGATTAGTCCACATGATTGGAAAGTTTCCATATGGTATACAATGGAGATATTGTTGCGTATGGAAAGCGGAATTTCGGTTTTAGGAAGACCGAGATTGTTATGGTTGGTTTATGTATAGTTTGTTTCTTGTACGGGAAGGTTTTCTAGTAGATTAGGGCTTCTTGTATGAGTAGGATTCGTGGCTCTTGGCTGCATATCTTGGATATAAATAGTGAGGGGAGGCGTGGCCTCTCGGTATCGTTTTTGAGTTCAAGTTTTAGAGTTTCTCAAGTGAGGGTTTCAAGATTGGCTTGAGATTTTGTGAGGAGTGCTTTGCATGCACTTTGTAAACATAGAGAGTTTCAATAAAGATCAATTTTCTTGATAATTCTTTGTGTCTACTTCTTCTTCGGTGTGGCGGCGTAATTGTTGGTTCAATCGGATCTGCTAACCGGTCAGACTGCAGATTCTACAGCGGTCAGACCGCGCCTTCTTCCCGGTTAGACCGCAAGTACATTGGCGGTCAGACCGGCGGGCATCGGACTTCATCGGCATTGGCTACATCGACAATCGACTGAGGCGATCGGGTACGGGCGGTCAGACCGAAGGTCATCAGGTGGTCAGACCGGCTGAACAGTATGGTCAGACTGGTGTGACACCTGCGGTTAGACCGGCGTCAGAAAATAGAGGTAAAGTTTTATTTCCGCTAAAACTTTGTTTTTGGGGTAATCAACCATTCACCCCCCTCTGGTTGGCTTTTCTTTGGGCGTTCGATCCTACACGAGCTTGGTGTCATCTGTGAAGATGATGTGCTGAAGTATTGGGATGAGATGGAGTAATCAGAGAACAAGGTAAAACAAAGTGAGAAGAGATTGCCAGTGATGAAAACGGAGCAGTCTCCAAGAGCATGAGAGACAATGTTAGATTAGAGGAGAAGGCATTGACGTTCTAGCTCGTGTCGCAGTACTTCTACATGCCAATCACGCAGGCCGCACGAGGGTTTAGGGTTTAGGGTTTAGGGTTTAGGGTTTAGGGTTTGAAATAGGGTTTAGGGTTTATGGTTTAAAATAGTTTTAAATACGACAAATGTTAATTATATGTTATTATTTCAATTTAAATTTTTTAAATAGGCAATATGTTAAATATATATTCTTATTTAAATTTTAAATAGTTTGGAATATGACAAATGTTAATTATATGTTATTATTTTAATTTATAATATTTTATGTTAATTATATGAACATATGTTAATTATATATGAATATATTAACATATGTTAATTATAATTATATATGAATATAACACAATATAATTGGTATCAGTAATAATTAGTCCCGGTTTTTGAAACCACCCGGACTAGAGGTGAATTTCAATGGGCGGAAAAACATCTCTAGTCCAGGTTGGTGGCTTCAATCGGGACTAGAGATGCCCACCTACTGGGACACGTGGCTGCCCGCCATCTCTAGTCCCGATTGAAGCCACCAACCGGGACAAAGGTATGCTCTATTGTCCCAGTTGAAGCCACCAACCGGGACTATATCATCGCTAGTCCCGGTTGGTGGCTTCAACAGGGACAATAGATGCCATACCTATATATAGCAAGGGCTTCACTGGGATCCAAACACTTAGCCGTTTTCGCACAACTGCATCGTCTTCTTCGTCGCCGTCGCCGAGCACAAGGATGTTGCCGCAGCACGCCGTCTCCGCCGTCTTCATCGCCGTCCTCGTCACCGGAGGACCGCCGCGCCAAGGTCTTCGTCGCCGTCGCCGCCGCTGCCGCAGGTTAGCCGCCGCCGCCCCCTTTTTTCTCCGTGATGCGCACTAGGGTTAGCCGCCGCCGTCGATGCCATCGCCATCGCCACCATTGTCGTCCGCCGCTGCCATCGCCGCCGTCCCCTCCTCTTTCCGCCCCTCCCCGATCCCCACACCGGCCGACCGCCCCCTAAACCCTTAAACCTTGCCTCCCTGTCCACACGGCGGCCTACCGCCTGCATCATCGTCGCCGTCGTCGCCTCCCCTCCATGCCGCCGCCGCCGCTGCCGCTGCCGTGCTATATGTTAAATGAATATGAATGTGAATGAATTTTGTGATTTTTGTGAATGTGAATGAATGAGGAGGATTTGAATATGATTTTGATGTGTATATGTAAATTTGTGAATATGATTTCGATGTGTATATGTAAATTTGTATGGACTTTATATGTAAATGGACTGTTTATTTAAATTTTAATGCATGAATATTGTGAATTTAGATTTTTGAATGTGTATTTAAATTTAAATGCATGAATAGATTTAAATTTGAATGTGCATGTGACTTGTGAAGTTTGTATTTTTCAACGAACGAGAACGATAAAATCAACAAACGGATGTGAATGGACGGGCGGACGAACGGACGGACGGACGGACGTACGGACGTGGACGAACGGACGGACGCATGCACGAACACTCGTTCGTTCGTTCGGTCGGTCGGTCGTCTGTTCGTTCATTCGTTCGTTTGGTCGTTCGTTCGGTCGTTCGTTCGTTCGGTCGGTTGTTCATTCGGTCGTTACAACGTACATAGGCATGCAACGTCCTCTCTCTCCTCTCCTCTCCACTTCCTCTCCTCTCCACCTTATCTCCCTCACATACATGATCATCTCTTTCTCTCCTCTCCTCCAAATGATCGTACTCACAGACGTCAACGAACGTTAGAACGAACGGATGATAGTTTAGGATTAATGGTCCGAACGAATGGACGTGAACGAACGATAGATTAGGGTTAGGCTTGGGTTTAGGGAACTGCATTTAGGGTTTAGGGTTTAGGGTTTAGAGTGAACGAACGAACGACAAAACGGAGACATGAATGGTAGATTGAACGAATGGTCGGTCGTTCGGTCGTTCGTTCGGTCGTTCGGTGTGGATGTAATCGAGGAAGTGACTTCTGAAAAATATCACCATTGTGGATGTGCACAATTGGATCTGGTGTCTATCGGATTTCATCTATTTTTTCCATCTTTTTCTTTTCTGACTATGTTTTTTACGTAGACATACATGATATTCCTAAATAATTGATACATGTATTAACCAAATAAATTTTTTTTCAGAATTCTTTGATTAAGTCCTCAACCCACATCAATCAAATGGCAGATCGTGACGAGGAACAGTTTCTCCTTGATGAGATCGCACGAGGAAAAGAGTTTTACAACGAGGAGGGACACGAAGATCCAGATCAGTACCTCAACAAGGAGGGGAACGACGGGGAGGACGAGCAGAGGAATGAGGAGAGGAATGAGGGCTCCGCCTCCGCCTCCGCCTTCGCTGGACAGAAGAGGCCACACGGCCTCAGCGAGAAAATAGAGGGTCGACATGTCATAACGGAGGTGGCACCTGACGGTCGACCAATTGCCTCAAAGGACGCCACAAGGAAGTTTGTGGCGCACAGTGGATGGGTGGTGAGGGATCACGTGCCCGTAAGCGTTGCCAACTGGAGGCGGTCTACCATAGGAGGAGAGGAGCAGAGCTATCTCCCAGACTCAGAGAAAGAGATGCTCTAGACCATAATGCTGCAGACGTTCACCATCCCAGACTCAGATCAAGCAAGGGTCAAGGAATGGACATTGAAGAAAATGGCAGAGCTCTTCAGGAACTACAAGAAACAGTTACACAAGAAATATATCCTGAAGGGCCAGACACCAGACTTTGACAAGTTCCCAAAGCTTAGAGATCATTGGGATGCTTTTGTTGAGCACAAGACCAGTGAAGAAGCGCAATCTATCATAGAAAAGAACAAGGCCAACGCAGCCAAAAAAATACCATCACAGGCTTGGGTCGGCGGCTATAAAAAAGCAATGGAGAAATGGGAAAAAATGGGAGCCGACCTAGAAGCACGGGATATCGTTCCTGTGCACAACAAACGGGGAACGATCAAAGAACTGGTTCTATGCTCACGGCGGCTCACTAAATCCCGTCGATGGCACAGTGATCTTTGGTGATGAAATTCAAGAAGCCGGATGGAGGTTAGACGAGGCGGTGCAGGCGGCCCACGGGCTCGTTCAGCCCGATAGAGAGAAGGATGAGCTAATGCTCGGCCTCCAAAACCCGAGACACCCGGGCGTACGCGACGAAAAGGCATCGTCCCCGAAAATACGGGTTCCAAGCTGTCATCGACACATACGGGAGCCGAATGAGGTCAAAGCGAGAGAATGATGCTAGATTCGCCGAGATGGAAATGAGGCTCTTGCGGATCGATCGATTGTCGACGAAAGGGTGGACATAAGGTTGGCCGAGGAGCGGAGCCGTGGGTTAGCCAACGCGGATCCAAGCAACAACCGCACAACTCCAACAACGGCGCAGCGCTGCGCGTCTCTCGGAGATGAAGGCGAGCTGGCCCCGAAGCTCAACCGGGTCCGCCATGCCCGTGGATGACATCACACGGCGGACCCGTGTGATCTGTACATCCCGCTGAAAAACATAACAAAAAGGTATGTTCGTACTTTTATGTTGTACGTATATTTTCTTGAATAACTTGTCAATCAACATTCATTATTAACTAATAAGCAATCTTCTCGAAGAGGTCGCATCGAGCATGGCTATTCCAGTAGCCCGAGACGGCACCTACCACTCCCGGCCCGTTCCACCTTCGTACTCGAAGGTTGAAATTGAACAGGTGGAACGCGGCTATGAAGATCTGGAGCTGGATATCCCCGGAGGAGACGGGAAGACGACGCTAGGAGAAACGGCTCATGGAATATTTCTCTGGAGGAAGATCTTCATAAAATTCCCCGGACGAACAGCGTCTCCTATCGTTCCACCGCCCTCGCCTCCACGTGGGCCGTCTCCTCCGCCTCCTTCGCCGCCTCCGCCTCCTCCGCCTCCTGCGTCGCCTCCACGAGCACCGACTCCTAAATGGCCATCTCCAACTCCACCGCCTTCCAACCCTCCTCCGTCGCCACAACGAGCACCGACTCCTAAACGGTCATCATCCAAGAGCGCGCCGTCAATATCAAGCGGTCGTCCAAGAAAGACTCAGAGAATTGAGAAGACGCCGCCACCCGCACCAAAGCGGTCGGCCTCAAGCAGGGCGAAGAAAGCGGGCAAAGATGTACCCCAGCTTGGCATGCAGCCACAGAAGCCTATGGAGTTCAGCACGATTCTAAATATTAGACCTGATTTAAGACAATTCATGCAAGAAGCTGTAATTAATATGGATCAATTACACGGGGGTGCACCCCTGGCGAAGGCTCCGCTTAAATACAAGTTCAACCTTGGAAAGCCTCTCGTCAAGCTGGATCTCGTGAAAAGGCTTCCAACTCAGATGCACCGCTTCCATCAGTGGTACATGCAACGATCCAGCAAGGGTGAAGACATGATAACATGCAAATATTCAATTGACTACTTTTTCGATGGAGATGACTACCTCTATATCCGATTCGAAGATATATTCAACCTATACCAACTTGATGCCCTCGACGTCTCACTTCTAACCACGCGGGTTTTGTAAGTATCGTCCGATTATTTCGTTTCTTACCTCCTTGAATTTAGCTGACTAAAATTCTTTTTAACCGTTGTAGAATGGCGATACAATACTGCACCAAGCATGGATTCATGGATCCACGCAAACTCAATGGCCCATTGGTTGATCAGTTTCCTAATGACACCATGGACAACATATACAACGCGCTTGTGAAGCAACCCTTCTGGTCCTTCATCCTTCTACCCTATAATACTGCGTAAGTTTTTTCTTTCTTTCCGAACCAATTTCAATCCCGTGCATACATAAAGTTTCATATGTGTCATCTTAAACCAATTTACAGATTCCACTGGATTCTGTTAGTACTTGACATGGGTCAGTCGAAGATCCATGTCTTTGACTCAATGGATAAACCAGAGTCCACGTACTTTCACATATTTGAACTGTTTAACAGGTAATGACATCTTACTTTCTATTGCATATATGCGGTTCTCGGATAATTACGTGCTAACTTTCAACTGCACGTAGGGCATGGGAACGATTTCAGGGCAATGTTCGCGAAAATTGGAAAGATAAGCTCTCTATGCGGATGATGTTTCCAGTGAGTAACATGCCTGCTCCTAATTTGAGTTGAATCATTATTATGTTCTAAAATATGAAATGCATATTAAATCTGTCGTCGTTTCTCTTTTAGTGTGCAAAACAGTCGTAGGGCACCAACCTATGTGGATATACGTCTGCGACTACATTCACCGCTTTGTGACCTAAGTCAAAAGCGTCGATGATCTAGATGTACGTATAACACCAATTCATACATTACGTCTCAATTTATTATTCACTTCATATATTTATTTCTCGTTTATTCTAATTAATGACAGCTTATGCGAGTAAGAGACGACCTTTTCCACGAGACTTTCATACAAGCCGCTCACGAAAATTTGATGGGATTTATTAACGAGCAGGTCGTTGATCCCACGGGGGAGTTCTTCATTAGTTTTAGTAGCTAAACCACAGCAAAGTAGATTAGAGACAATTTTTTATAAGCTAGCTAGGAAACATGTATAAATATTGTACATATTTTGGTAATATATGTATATTTTCTTTCTTAAGTTCGTTTAAATGTGTGTAAATTATATATTTATGTGTAATATAATATATGTGTAATATATATATATATAACAGTACCGCTGGAGAAATGACAAATTTAAAAAAAATTGCATTTTTAGTCTCGGTTGAAGCCACCAACCGGGACTAAAGATTGCGGAGCCGGCCACGTGGCTCCGCCACCTTTAGTCCCGGTTGGTTGCTTCAACCAGGACTAAATATACATCTCTAGTCCCGGTTATTTAACCGGGACTAGAGATAGTCTATCTCTAGTTCCGGATTCGGACTATCTCTAGTTCCGGATTCGTAGTCCCGGTTTGACAACCGGGACTACTGAGGGTTACGAACCGGGATTAGTGTGGCTTTCTCCAGTAGTAAAGAGGTTTCTTCTAGTTGTGACGTTTGTAGATGTCTCCGTCCGGAATTCACATTTGCGCAGAGACCCTCCCCACTAGGACGGCGACTTTGTTACATAATCGAGCGATTGATGAATAGTTGAGCAAGGTAACTGCAGTAATCCAGTTTATAATTGTCTCGACATCGATCCTGTCTGCCCACAACGTACGTCAAATGTGTGCATCGATTGGTCTATCTTTTAGCATGCCACGGATGTCTCTTGGTCTTGATCATGTGCTAATTAGTTGGAAATATATATACGTTCAAAATCAAGACAGAGATGGAAACTTAGCACAAAATTTTCCAAAGCATGTTGTTCAGAATCGCTACCTAGATTGGACTGAACTCTCCATGCCGTACTGCTTGATAAATTAGCAGGCTCTAAAGGCTTGGACGAAAAGACATTCAACTGATAAAGTACTGAACGTTTGATTAGGCATGCAGTCTGCAGGTTCACACTGCAATGATGAATTTAACATCGGTGTTAAAATTTCTTGGAGGTGCATATGCATGTTAAGTCTAACTGAACTGCAGCATTACGCCGTCCAGGATCATATATATACATTCAAATTCAAATACACACGATCATATATTCTTTTTACGAACACGCAAAAGAATTGCACGTCAATATATTAAAGAAGAGTTGTTTATACAGACACCACCCACACCAGACCGGCATGTGTTACAACCAGGGAAAAGAGACACAGAGAGATTAGGAGAACCAAAGAGTCAAAGCCGGCTCGCTGGGACTTAGGAAGACAAGACTGAGAAGAAGGCCACCAGTCCTGTAGCGTACTGCCCTGCTGGGGAGAGAGGACACCCAAGCGGAGAGGGAAAGCACCCGGTGCTAGAGCTGACGGGCGAACACGCAATCGAGAAGTATGTGGTTCGCTGTCTCCAACTCCTGTCCACAAAAGGGGCACGCCGAGTGACTATCAAGGCCGCGCTTTTGGAGAAGATCGGTCGTCCAGCAACGTTGCTAGAGAGCAAACCAGAGGAGAAACTTGCACTTGGCGGGACCCCTCGCGTGCCAAAGAAAAGAAACACAAGCGAGGGAGCTTTGGCCGACAAAAAAAGCCTGGTAAGCTGAGCTCATATTCGAAAATATATATAGTACACTCTTGTCTAATGTTGAATTGTTCCAGTGTTGTCAGGTAGTTAAGGTTCTCTCATATTTTTATATCTTGACTGAATTTGGAGTATGCAGGCTGTGAATCAAGGTAGTAAACATAGCCCTCAACATTTCCTTGACCTTTAACTGAGTTAGCCCATACGGTGGTAGCCTGGTCGTGGGCGCTGCATTGAACTGTAATGACGTAGTTGGAATAATTGCATAAAATGAAATGCTCTATAAATCCAAGGCAAGATGAAGGAGCAAGAAATGCTACAGGATAAGATAGAGAGATATGAACACCATTTCATGCATGGAGGCAGATTAGGCCAGGCCGTGCAATGGATTGTTTTCTTATGCAATGTTGTTGGCATAGGAGGTATCAGGATTGGTCATTTTAATAATCATTCACCACCATGAACTTTAAGGTTAGCATGTAGGCATGCGGCGGAGCAGTCGCCACCGGTTTGACTTGCCTCCACTTAACCCCATTTCCCCGGCTGCACACACACAAGAAGTATCCACACTAGATGCTTACTCTTCTTGATCTCGTGTGTTGTTGCTAGCCGAATTTGGTTCAGCACTCTTAGTCGTATCGGAGTGCACACGGCAGTGCTGCAATCTTGTTCTCTTGCAGTCTCACTCGTGGAGATGAGACCTCAAAATGGTGAACAAGGATTTAAGAAAGGGGTTAAATTTTTTGGTAATCCTTAGAGCTCGGAAAATTTGGAAACAGCACAATGCTTGTGGGCGTCTTGTGGTGTCTCGCAGGGGTTGATTAGTTTTTTGCTACCTTGGGTGAGTGAGGTCTTTGCATTTGACATTTTTTATTGTTGTTTTTTTATTTCTTTAGTTAATTTTCTTCTTCTGAGTGAAATGATGCTAGCTCTTCTGCACATACGATAAAAATATATGCTTACTCTATGGGCCAAAAGAACTGTCCACAGGATCATATGGTGATGTTTGTTCACGATATACTCGATGATGCATTCAACCACGTCAAGATATACTCCCTCTATTTTTTTTAAATAACAGTATCAAGGAAGTCAATATCAAGAGATTATAAAAGTTTTCAAGATGCTTATTTTCGGAGGAGGGTTGTAGAGATGGTATGGAGCTACTGACAGCTTGTGAGTGACCTCAACTGCAATTCCAGATGTTGTAGAGATGGTATGGAGCTACTGGCAGCTTGTGAGTGGCCTCAACTGCAATTCCAGATGAGAAAATCTTGTACATCCTTTTTCATAGCAGTGTATATCTGTTAACACCTAAATTTGGTAATTAAATGCCTAAGTCCTGGCAAGGGTGAAACAGAATCGGATCGGCTGATTTGACGGAGAAAAAAGAGGCTGCATCGGCTGAGAAGCGATTGGCTGCGATGCCAGTCGGCTAAGGTTGAATCGGACAAGAGCGACCGATAGCCGATTCTAGGTTCGGATAAGATAAAACCGTTTCTGGTGTAGATGTTTGAAGATAAATAGAAGATTCGGTTATCAGATTGCGTGTTAAAAGATATTGCATCTATGGATAGAGTCTTGTAACGGCAGTTGTATCTATAAATTAGGAGTTTGTTTAAACTGTTTATTGTAATGCGGCGTGGGTCCTTCCCGGGATATCGTCATATTTTGAATAGTAGTTTAGATAGAGTCCAGGGTTTGTACAGATAATGTTATCTTGGGTATAAATAGGACCCGAGACCCTCTGTAATTCAACATACAATCAATCAAACCTTCGGCGCATCGCCAACCTTTTTCTTCAGACGAACAATTGATTTGGCTACGGGCTGCATCGTTTCGATCTCCAAATCCAGGTAAATGCTTGTCATTAGTGGTATGTTCTGCTGATTCTAGCGCTTCCATCGTAATGACACATTAGATTCAGGGGTTTATACTGCGCTATTTACCATATATCGCATATAAACTGGAGCAATGTTTAGATCTATCCTGTCGTTGGCCAGTTCTATTAAGAACCCACAGCCAATAAGGCTAGATCTAAAGGTTGGTTTGTTTATGTGCGGTATCCACCGTCTCGAGAGGTATAAATCAGCTACAACAGATCAGGTTGTTCTTTTCATACTTAATGCTGCATCAACGTTGAACTATTAAGTCGTTTTTAGAACTTTCAATGATCTGTTCGGTTAGATTTATATGTTTAGAGAGACAGTGCTGTGTTTCAGCCGGCCTTATTTGCCCTAATATATTTCTTTTAGTATATTTATTACTAGATTTATGTTAGTACTACCTCTTATATTAAGATCCCGTTCTTGTCGGACGTCATAAGCTGGAATCGGCCTACCATTAACAGCCGATGGCCGATTTCCCAGGCTAATCGTATTTGGTTCAAGATTCATCGGAGTACTAGCCGATTCATTGTTAGCTTTCCAGTATCGGCTAGGTTATCAATATATATATTTATTATCCTTTATTGTATATGGGTTAAGCGGCTGATGCTGTCTCGGTATAGCCGATCCATTCCAGTCGCTCGGCTTAAATATATTTTAGGATAGCATATATGTGCTCATGGATTCCCTTAGCCGATACAACGGGAATCTAACGTAACACTTAACGCTTATATCTTGTTTTTCTTGTTGGTTAGCAGATCAAACCAACTGGCACGCCCTGCACTGCACAGGCAGCCGAGAAGTACCTACACTAGAGCTAAGCAGATCTTCCAGGCCAACGCGTGAGGAAAATTTCTCATCAACAGTATCCGAGTGATTTGGGATCTTCTCGGATAGAGTCAGTTTGGCCCATATACTCATAAGTCGGGTGAGCTCTTTCGATAATCGGAGCCCATCTACTCTTGATAAAGTGTCGAGTGATCTGCTCTCCTTTCAAGCTGAATTCTTTCAAGGATATAATTCGAGCCACTAACTCGTTCACTTGGTCCATAATGGGGCTGTCAGGTAGCAAGCTCCATTTTTTGTCATGGACGGGCGGTAGTCCGATGAAATTTGGAAGGCAAGGGATTAGGTTCTGGCAATAAAACCAACAAGAGTGCCAGCCCTTGTTTGTGGATTTCAAAGGAAGATCAAAGTATTTTTTCCGCAAATCGCCTCTAAGTTGGAAACCAACCTCCCCACTACACCTGGATTTTCCTTGGTAGGGTGGGCTTTTAGGAAAAATAGGCGGCGGAATAAATCGAATAATGCCAAGGAAGGCTTTGCAAACTTGGATGAAGATTGCAAGGTGAAGAATAGAATTGAGGTTTAGGTGATATAGATTAATGCCATAGAAATCAAGGATGCCCCTAAAAAAGGCTGAAGTTGGGAGACAAAAGCCGCAATAAAAAATTGGGTGAAGACGACGACCTCATCGGTGTTTGAAGTGGAGAATTCCTCCCCACAGGCCGGGCGCCACCCGATGATCTCTTTCACTGGGAGCACACCATTATCCACCATTTTCTTCAGCAATTTCTCCATGACATCTGATGTGGTCCACTGCTCAAATGGAATTTCTCTCTCTTTTTCCATGGATGGATGGGGGAGGTTTTGGACTAGGATTTTTCTTATGGAGGGCGAAATGTAGACGCGGGGGTGCGGATCTACTCAGAGATTGATTTGGGATTGATTTTGGTAGCTGGATTTGAGGCAGAGCTTAGCCCTAGCTCTAGCGGTGAAAGCGGTGAACAGAAACACGAAAGGAGATTTTCGAAAGATGAAGCAGCGGAGAAGACGATAAACAGTATTGTGGCGATTTCTAAGGGTATCGGCAAATATTTCTTTTTGGGCCGAAGCCCATTAAGAGTTTGTAGCCCATTTTCAGGTGTGGCTTGTCACGTGCCTTTGGGGACTTAGGCATATTTGCTTTTAGCAATATGCACATGATTAGATGCTCAATACCTTTAAATCTTTTTACACTGTTGTTACTCAACTTTGTAAGAGTTGGTACAATGCAATTTAAAAGATGGCAAACAATGAAGATTTATATATATAGTTGTCCTTATAACTTTTTTGTATAAATTAAGGCACTATTTGGATTTTATAAGGTAATTGATTGGATATTATATCATTGTTTTAGGCCATATATGTATGCATTTTTAGACCAATATTATAGGCTTTTGCTGATTATATATTCTGGTCAAATTGGTAAATCTGTTTGAGTGTTATTTCACTCAAATTTTACACCACATATGACATGTATTTCTTAGGTTTGGTTCTCTACGTGTCTTTTAGGGACCTAGGCGTATTTGTTTTTATAATATGTGCATAGAAGAAACCCAATGCCTATAAAATCCTCTGTTTCGCTACTATATGACCTTTTACGTGAGATGGTTAAAACAATACGATTTAATAGGAGGTGACAAGCAGTGTGCTTTAATTGCTTACAACCTAGTTTTTTTATAAAAGTGGGGCACTGTTTGGTTTATTACAAATGCATTCGGCTTAGTGCTGCGATATTGCATTTATATAATCGCATATATGTGCATTTTTTAGACTTATATCTTTGGCTTAGAGCTACATTATGATATTTTGGTCATTTAATTGGCGATTGGTAAATCAATTTTGAGTACATTAACTCGGATTTGATACCACATATGCTGTAATTTTTTATAAAATCACTCGGTTGATTAGATTAGTTATTCTTTGACTATATGTTTAGTTTGTTTAACTAACCATATTGAGAGCTACACCTAATTAAGTGCATTTATTCGATGCACCTAGGTATATATTTTATTGTTATTATTTTTATTTCTTGAGATTTTTTGCAGCTCTCACACTCTTATGATTTGCTAAAAGCACTCGGGAGGCGATGGCGAAGGCAATTGAAGCACTCGGCTTTGGATTAATTTGGTTTGAGAGAAGATTATCTTTTTGATTGTGAAGGTCTCAGGGGCTACTGTGAAGATTATGGGTACCGTATATCCACACGGCTGGTCTACCGATTAGATATAGGTAGATTATGTATATGGAATATGTAACAGATCTTGACTTGGGTATTACGTTTTCTTATATATTAAGGAACGACCTAAAGTCCTGGTTCGATAAATTGTAGACTAGACTAGAAAACAAATATAGGGTTTGGTTAGGTTTCTATTTCTTGTAATCATGTTCCCTAACCTATATAAGAGGGTAGGAGGCCCTTTAAGGGCAAATACACAACTCAATCACCAGATCAATACAACACCCGGCGGACTACAATCTTCAAACAGGAGTAACGTATTACCTCTCTAAACCCTTGTCTCACAACTCATCTACTTTAGCTCTCGTATGGTATCCCTTTTCTCTTTTACCGATTCCTATAATCGACACTACTATTATCAAAACCTTCAAGGCTATGCATCTCAGCTAGCCCCAACCCTTCTTTGATTCTGTTAACGAACCAGTCTCTCTCGAAAAAAAGCAAGACTGTTTCAAAAAAAAGAATGTAATGTGCCACCATCTATTTTACATCCGAACCTCTCTTGCAAATTCAGACACATGGATATATATTCTGATACTATGTGAATGCAGTAGTTTGTATCATATTCTGAAGAGGGGTGCGTTTCAGTACTCAACATCAGATTAAGAAAAAAAATGTGGTATGTGCCAACAGTGGCAAATGCCATAGCAGCAAAAGTTTTCATAATTAACTTGGAGCTCAGATATTGTGTTTCTTTGGGATGGTACAGTGATGCAGCATGGAGTTAATTGTAGAGAGCTATGCAGCATGGAATTGATGAATTCATCTAAATTACCGCACTTGGCTTGATGAGCATTCTGGATCTGTATTGCTGACCCATGTTCAAAGACGTCTAAATGATCGGAAGAGGTCGAAGAGGTCGCAACGATGGTACAAGCACAAAAATATGAAGACATGTGCTTTCTTTTGTGCGGTCCTCGTATTCCTGAATCCTGATAACATCCAATCCTACGTGCTCAAAGTGAAACCATGGATTTTCCTCCCCAGTGATCCCTTCATGTTTCTACTTTCAACCATGAAAGTGGGAGTAGATGAGTAATGGGAAGTGATGCCAAATTATATTATTGTGCATCTGCCTGATGATCTGATATATGTTAGTCTGAATTCTGAAGTCTACAGCATAGAACTTATAGTCACCAAAGGCGTGGGCAGACTTAAGTTGCCTCTTGCAAATTTGACTTCAGACTTGAGAGGTTACATGGAATGTTATTCTGAGTAAGTGAAAGCTGCTCTGCATTATATATTGTGAACAATGGTTTGATTCAATGCTTAATTTGAACATACTTGTTAGGGACAAATCTGAACTTCTAACTGATCAGAACCAAGGAGACGAGCATTACTTTCTACAAAAGGTGTCGTGACGATGGCTGACTGACTTTTTTTAAGCCTCAACCCAAAAAAAAGTATCCACATCTTTCTCCTGCCCATGGAAAATATATTAAGGGTTACTTTTTTTACATAAATATATTGGGTTAATTAGATCCATCCCATTACAAATTTGTCTATTTTGAAAAATACCATCACTATTTACATACTTAGAGCCATGCCATTACCATTCTATAGCTATTTGAGATATGCCACTACTATATATCCCTTTGGTGGTGCATTCACTAAAATTTTTGAACCAATTTGCCCTTCTTCCTTCCCCTCTCTACTCTCTCGTTTCCAGTGAGCCTGGCCACGATGGCCACCCCCTCCACCTCCACCCCTTTGTCGACCATCTCTCCCTTCCTCCTCACCACCGCGCATGCTTCCCGGTGCCTCCTTCTTCTCTAGCGTGTGCACGGGGAAAGGACAGAGCTCGAGGTCAATCTCGTCCGACCTCCTCCCTCATTACCCTCTAGCCGGACACCGACCTTGTCTTGACTTTAGGCACCACAAGTAGACTCCTTCGCCATCAAGCAGGTGCAGGTGGGCGAGCCACCACGGCCATGGCCAACACACCCATCGGGGATGAGGGCGAGGTCAGGGATGAAGGCAGATTCGACGATTGAGAGATGGGGGACTGAGACATAGGAGGTCAACGATGGCGACGAAGTCACCGATTTTGCTCTGCTCGAAATGAGAGAAGATGAGGAGGAAGAGGTAGACGGGGGAGAGGAAGAGAGGGGAACCGTCGGCCCCAACCTCGCCTGTGCCACTGCCAGAGTGAGTAGATAGGGGAGAGGAAGAGAGGCGAACCACAGGCCCCAACCTCGCCGTGCACCACCGCCGGAGTGAGTAGAGGGAGGAGCTGCCGAAGTGAGGAGTACCAGCCATTGGTGGAATGAGAGGAGAGAGGAGGAAGGAAGAGGAAGAAGGGTAAACTTGTCCAAAAATATTGAATGTACCTAAAGGGTAAATAGTTGCATATCTCAAATAGCTGTAAAGTTGTAATGACATGAGTCCAAATAGGTAAATAGTAATGGTATTCTTTAAAATAGGCAAATTTTTAAAATGGCATGAATCCAATTAACCAGTGAACTGTTCAAAGATTTTTGGATACAACAATTACATTTACTTTTAATTCACAGCTGTTTGTTTTGCTTTGCGTCATCACCCCATAATTGTCCACTGGGATGCAAAACAATTAGCAAAACATTGCTGGAGAAACCCACACTAGTCCCAGTTGGTAACCCCCTGTAGTCCCGGTTGTGAAACTGGGACTACGAATCCGGGACTAAAGATGGCAGCGCCACGTGGCTGGCTCCGTCATCTTTAGTCCCGGTTGGTGTTACCAACCGGGACTAAAGGTTTTTTTTATTTTTTTAGTTTGCTTCTCCTATAGCTGCTAGCTTGCTGCATACATATTTTACACACATATATTTATACATATATATGCAACATGCATATATAAGTATAAATATATAATTTACACACATATAAATGAACTTAAGAAAGGAAATATATACATATATTACAAAAATATGTACACATATATACAGTATCCACATATATTTCGTATGTTACAAAAAATTGTCTATTTTGTGGATACAGTGGTTAAGTTACTTAAATGAAAGTAGAACTCTCCCGTGGGATCAATGATCTGCTCGTTTATAAATCCCATCAATTCTTCCTAAGCAGCTTGTATGAAAGTCTCGTGGGGGAGGTTGTCTCTTACTCACATAAGCTGTCATTAATTCGAATAAACGAGAAATAAATATATGAAGTGAATAAGAAATTGAGATGTAATGTATGAATGGTTGTTATACATACATCTATATCATCGATAGTTGTGACATCTGTCACAAAGCGATGAATGTAGTCGCAGACGTAGTATCCGCATAAGTTGGTGTCCTGCAACTGTTTTGCACATTAAAGGAGAAACGACAATAGATTTAATATACATTTCATATTTTAGAACAAAGTAATGATTCAAAACAACTTTGGAGCATGTTACTCACTGAAAAGTTCATCCTCACGGAGAGCTTATCTTTCCAATTTCAGCGAACAATCGCCCGAAGCCGTTCCCATGCCCTCCGTGCAGTTGAAAGTAAGCTAGTAATTATCCGAGAACCATGTATATGCAATAGCAAGTAAGATATATGGCATTACCTGTTAAACAGTTCAAATATCTTTAAGTACGTGGACTCTGGTTTATCCATTGAGTCAAAGACATGGATCCGCGAGTGATCCATGTCAATTACTAATAGAACCCAGTGGAATCTGCAAATTGGTTTAGATGACACATATGAAAATTTATGTATGCATGGGATTGAAATCGGTACGGAAGGAAGAAAAAACTTACGCAGTGTTGTAGGGCAGAAGGATAAACGACCGGAAGTGGTTCTGCACCAGCGCGTTGTATATGTTGTCCACTGTTGGATTAGGAAATTGATCAACCAATACGCCGTTGATTTTGCGTGGATCCATGAATCCATGTTTGGTACAGTTGTGCTTGTTGCTGTATTGGATCACCATTCTACAACGGTTAAAATGAATTTTAGTCAGCTAAATCAAGGAGGTAAGAAACGAAATAACAGAACGATACTTACAGAACCCATGTGGCTAGCAGTGAGACGTCGAGGGTATCAAGCTGGTACAGGTCGAATATGTCTTCGAATCGGATATAGAAGTGGTCACCTCCATCGAAGAAATAGTGCAATGAATATCTGCCTGTTACCATCTCTCCACCCTTGCTGGATTCTTGCATGTACCACTTGTGGAAGCGGTACATCTGTGTAGGTAGCTTTTTCACTTGATCCGGCTTTACAAGAGGCTTTCCAAGTTTGAACTTGTATTTCAGCGGAGCCTTCGCTAGGGGAGCACGGCCGTGTAATTTGATCCATTGAAATTTCAACAGATTCCATAAATTGTCTTAACTCTGACCTAACATTTGGAATTGTGCTGAACTCCAGAGGTTTCTAAGGCTGCATGCCGAGCTAGGGTACATCTTTGCCCGTTCTCTTCGCCTTGCCAGCAGCCTTCCGAATAGTCCTGTCGTAGTCGGACTGCGGTTGAGGTTGCGGTTCAGGATGTGGCGTTAGGTACGTCTTCTTGAAGAAGTCCTTGGTCTCCTAGGGGATTTCAGGAGGCTTCTCAGGAGACATCTTTCTGAAGTGGGCCTTGACTTCAGCTTGGACGGCCTCGTGCAGCTCCTTTGGAGTCATGTCATACGGCGTTTTCTTTGGGGTTGGTGGGAGCGGGTCAAGTTTAGGCCTCTTGCTTCTTGGTCCACTGGTTGACATTGACCGCATGGCTCGAGCTTTGCACTTAGGAGGCGCAGTAGGATGAGATGTTGTCCGTTAGGAGTCAGTGCTCGTTATGGCGACGGAGGAGACTGAGAAGGCGATGGAGTTGGAGACGACCGTTTAGGAGTCGGTGCTCATGGAGGCGACATAGGAGGCGTTAGAGGCGGAGGAGGCGAAGGAGGCTGAGGAGATGGTCCACGTGGAGGCAACGGCAGTGGAACGATAGGAGACGCTATTCGTCCTGGGAATATGATGAAGGGCTTCCTCCAAAGAAATATTCCATGAGTTGTTTCTCCTAGCGTCATCTCCCCGTCTCCTCCGGGGATATCCAGCTCGAGATCTTTGTAACCGCGTTCCACCTGTTCAACTTCAACTTTTGAGTACGCAGGTGGAACGGGCCTGCAGTGGTAGGTGCCGTCTCGTTCTACTGGAATCGCCATGCCTGACGCAACCTGTTCGATAAAATTGTTTATTAGTTAGTAATGAACCTTTATTGTCAAGTTATTCAAGGAAATATACAACATATAAGTACGAACATACCTTTATTGTTATGTTCTTGAGCAGAATGTGCAGCTCACATGGTGTCCGCTGTGTGATATCATCCACGGGGCATGGCGGACACACTTGAGCTTGTGGGGCCAACTCGCCTTCATTTCCTGTTGACGCGCGCTACTGCGCTGCTGCTGGAGTTGAGCCGTTGTTGCTGGATCTGGCTGTTGGCTAACCCAGTGGCTCCGCTCCTCTGCCAACCTTTCGTTCAGCCTTTGGTCCACAATCTGATCAATCGAGAGCCGCATCTCCATTTCTGCGAACCTCGCAGCCGTCTCTCGCTTCGACCTCATGCAGCTCTTGTATGTGTCGATGTCCGCTTGAAACCCGTATTTCCAGGGAACGACGCCTTTTCCTCGCGTTCGTCCTGGATGCTCTGGGTTCTGGAGTGCGAGCGTTAGCTCGTCCTTTTCTCTATCGGGCCTGAACGAGCCCAAGGCAGAGGCTTCCAGCGCTTCCTCTAATCTTCGCCCGACTTCTTGGATTTGAGCGCCGAAGATAATTGATCCATCTCCGGAATTAAGCGATCCCTCATGAGCATAGAACCAATGCTTTGATCGTTCGGGCCAGTTGGCTGTGCCTGGAACGATACCTCGCGCTTTCAGGTCGGCTTCCATCTTCTTCCATTTTTGCATTCCCTTTTGATAGTCGGCCGACCCAAGTTTGTGATGGTATTTTCTTCTTGGCTGTGTTGGCCTTGTTCTTCTCAATTAGGGCTTGCGCTTCTTCCCCAGTCTTATGTGCCACAAAGGCCTCCTAGTGATCTCTGAGCTTTGGGAACTTGTCGAAGTCTAGGGTCTGGCCCTTCAGGACGTATTTCTTATGTAACTCTTTCTTCTAGTTCTTGAAGAGCTTAGTCATCTTAATTAGCGTCCAATCCTTGACCTTTCCCTGATTGGAGTCTGGGATGGTGAACGTCTGCTGCATTGTCGTCCAGAGCATCTCTTTCTCTGTGTCCGGGAGATAGCTCTGCTCATCTCCTCCTGTCCTTTATCGCCTCCAGTTTACAACGCTGATGGGCACGTGGTCCCTCACCACCCATCCGTTGTGTGCCACAAACTTCCTTGCAGCGTCCGCTGGGGCACTTGGTTGACCGTCCGGTGCTACTTCTGTTATGACGTGTCGACCCTCAACGTGTTTGCTGACTCCGCGTTGCCCGCGTGCCCTCTTCTATCCAGCTGATGAGGAGCCCTTATTCCCCTCCTTGTTGCCCTCCTCGTTGAGGTATTGATCTGGATCCTCGGTCCCCTCCTCAGTGTAAAACTGTGTGCTACCGTGTGCGATCTCGTCAAGAAGAAATTGTTCGTCGTCATGATCAGCCATTTGATTGTTGTGGGTTTGAGGACTTAATCAAATAATTCTGAAAAGAAAAAAATTATTTGGTTAATACATGTATCAATTATTCAGGGAAATCATGTATGTCTACGTATAAAAAACATAGACAAAAAGAAGAAGATGAAAAAAATAGATAAAATCCGGCAGACCCTATGTTCTATATTTTCCTTTTTCTTCTCTTTTGTTTCTCTAACCCTAACCCTATTCAGGGAGAGGAGAGGATAGAAAGAGGACGTTGCATGCTGAGCTACGTTCGTTTGACCGAACAAACGACCGAACGAACGACCGACCGAACGAATGATCGAACGAACGACCGACGGAACAAAACTCATTCGTTCGTTCGTTCGTTCATGTCCGTCCGTTCGTTCGTTCATTCGTTCTACCGCCTGGAGATAAGAGGAGAGGAGAGAAAGAGAGGAGGATGACGTGAGGGAGATATGGTGGAGAGGAGAGGAAGTGGAGAGGAGAGGATAGAAAGAGGACGTTGCATGCCGAGATACGTTTGTTTGATCGAACGAACGAACGACCGACCGAACGAACGACCGAACGGACGAACGACCAAATGACCGAACGAAACTCATTCGTTCGTTCGTTCGTGCACGTTCGTTCGTTCTATCGTCTGGAGATAAGAGGAGAGGAGAGAGAGAGGAGGATGACGTGAGGGAGATAAGGTGGAGAGGAGAGGAAGTGGAGAGGAGAGGATAGAAAGAGGACGTTGCATGCCGAGATACGTTCGTTTGACCGAACGAACGAATGAACGAACGACCGATCGACCGAATGAAACTCATTCGTTCGTTCGTTCGTTCACGTCCGTTCGTTCGTTCGTCCGTCCGTTCATTCACATCCGTTCGTTCACGTTCCGTTCGTCCGTTTGTTCACATTTACAAATCACATTCACAATTTAAACATAAAGTCCATTCATATATAAAGTCATCCATTTAACATCAAAGTCCATATTTACATAAAGTCCATTTATACATAAATATTCCATTCCATTCAAAATTCTAAAATTCACAATAATTCGTCCATTATAATTCACAATTCACATTCAAAATTCTAAAATCACATTCACAATTTAAACATAAAGTCCATTCATATATAAAGTCATCCATTTAACATCAAAAGTCCATATTTATCTAAAGTTCATTTATACATAAACATTCCATTCCATTCAAAATTCTAAAATTCACAATAATTCATCCATTATAATTCACAGTTCACATTCAAAATTCACAATTCACATTCACATCAAAATTAATTCACATAATTTCACATTTTGATCCATCCAAATGTGAGGCAGGAGGCCGAGGCGGCGCGGCGTCGGGAGGCGGGGGGCAGGGCGTGCAAGGGCGTGCGGCGACGACGGCGGTGGCGATGCCTCCCGGCCCCAAACCCCGAAACCCTAAACCATATATATATATATATATATATATATATATATATATATATATATATATATATATATATATATATATATCATCACAAAGAGGGCGCGGCGGCGGCCACTAACCTGCGGTTGCGTGTCCCCGGCGACGGCGGCGCAGCGGCTTCCGGCTTTCGGCCCATGGCGACGAACTCGGTGCTGAAGATGGCGGTGCGTCGGCGTCCTATGGTGTTCAGCGACGGCGACGAAGACGATGAACGGTTTGCGAAAACGGCTAAGTGTTTGGATCCCAGTGCGGCCCTTGCTATATATAGTCATCGACATCTTTTATCTTGGTTGAAGCCAACAACCGGGACAAAACATACTTTAGTCTCGGTTGGTGGCTTCAATCGGGAGAAAAGATAGGATCTTTAGTCCCGGTTGGAGCCACTAACCGGGACTAAAGATGGCTCGGCAGCCACGTGGCCCAGGTAGCTGGGCAACTTTAGTCCCGGTTGAAGCCACCAACCGGGACTAAAGATGGTTTCTCGCCCATCCAAATTCACCTTTAGTCCCGGTTTGTTTTAAAAACCAGGACTAAATATTTCAACAGTGCTCTATATTATAATGTATTTCAACAGTGCACTATTTTAAATTTAAATAATAATATATAATTAACATATGGCCTATTTGAAAAATATTTTAAATTTAAATAACAATATGGTATTAACATTTGCCATATTCAAAACTATTTTAAATTGTAATAAGCATATAGAATTAACATTTGCCCTTCCCATATATAATTTAATAATTTACAATAAATTCAAATGATAATATTTATATTCAATAATTCAATTTAATTTACATCGTCCATACATAAATTTAGCTAAGTGACGTTTGTCCTCATGTACTTTCTCCGCACAATTGTTCCTTCATTATGATCGTTGTGTGAGTAAGGAGTGTCCTTATTTGATAGGAGGATGCTCGGGTCAACCGCCACCACGAACGGAGGTTACCCGTCAAACTGATCGTAATCATCGTCAATTCTACCCTCGACTCCCACGATTTTTCTTTTGTCTGGGAGAATCACGTGACGCTTTGGCTCCTCGGACCCTTCCCCCTTCTTTGCTTTGCTAGACATGTCCTTGACATAGAAAACTTGCCGTACATCATTGGCAAGGACGAAGGGTTCATGTGAGCATCCAACCTTGCTCAAGTCGACCGTTGTCATCCCACTTGCATCAATGGTTACGTCTCCACCACTGAGCCTAACCCACTGGCACCGAAACAGAGGGACCTTCAGAGGTCCATTGTCCAACTCCCATATGTCATCGATGTTGTCATAATATGTGCAAGCCGTACCGTTGTATTCCACGGCATCGATGCAGACAACGTTGTTCTGATTCGTGCTCTTTAAGTCTTGGGCCTGTGTGTAAAATGTGTACCCATTGATCTTAGACTTGACATAAACGGTCTTTTAAAGTGTTAAACATAAAATTAATTAATTATTTTAAAAGTTTCTAATGTACGTAGTGTACATATTTTAAACTATTTTAACGATCTTAAAATTACCTTATTTTTCTAATCTACCTTTTTCCTTTGTCATCTATTTTATAACTTTTTTGTCCAAAAGATTCTCTCTCATCATTTTTCATAAACATTTTTGAGGTAAAATTGTACGTAATAAATGCCTACAAATGTAACGTGCTAGGCATACTTTTCTTCCTCTTTATTTTTCCAGACATTTTTCTCAACCCAATGTAATGTGCTTAGTAAAATAATTAGTCCAAACAAATTTTCTCTCTCTTCATGTTTGCATAAAAATCTAAAGATGAAAATGTATAGAAAACAACCGTAAAAAATAAAGTGCTAAGCATAGACCATAAGAGGAAGAAGTTGCTAACCTTGTAGATAGCAAAAATTTGTGTATTATCACTAAAACAAAATCACAAAAAATTTTGGCAGCACCTCCCCTCTAGCTAGAGCAAAAGTTTAAAGACAAGTGGAGCTGGCTCGGGCTGAAGGAGGAAGAAGGAGTATAAAAAGGAACCCCATCTTTAGTCCCGGTTGGTGTTACCAATCGGCACTAAAGACCAAAATTATCTTTTGTCCCGGTTAGTAACACCAACCGAGACAAAAAATAGCATTTTTCGTCCCGGTTGGTAACACTAATCGGGACTAAAGATCCCAATGGTCTGACAGGTTCTGACAGGATTTGAACCGGACTAAAGATCAACCGGTTCGTGTTACGACAGGGACTGAAGGTCCTAGAGAGTCATTGCCTTTTTAAACCGGGACTAAAAATAGTTTTTAGTCTCGGGTACAACTCCAACCGAGACTATTGTGAATTTTAGCACTTCAACCGAAAATAGTTTTTACAGTAGTGAAAGAAAAATAACTGCAAAGAAAAAGCATATCTTGATATCCTTGTTTCAAACATAGCAATGATTAAACATTAATAACATTTAAGGAACCCCGCAAAAAAATAACATTTAAGGAAACAATTAGAATTGACAAATCCAATTTTAATCTATCACCGCATGATTAAGTGTTGTCTCTGTTTGTTTGGTGTATAAATTTATTGTGTCCTTGTCAATTTGTCATGCCTCCAACATTTTCTTTCCCACATAAAAGAGAGAATTAAGGTACTCATCTCTATTCATGATTATCAATGTATAATTAACGATGGAAACTGTATTGTTTATTTCCAAACCTGTAAAATGCGGGAGTACGCAGAAAGACACCAATATTTCCTTGTCTTGTTTTTTTTAACTGGACTGAACAGATGAGTAATTAAGCACTGTGATATCTATAGTTCCCCACCGCGCGCATGACTGGTCTGTATATGTAGGATAGGTGGGTGGTGCTTTGAGTTGATGCATATATCAAATATTAGATGGATGAACAAGACATTCTACAGTTTTTCGCTGTTTTGGCAGGCGACCTTTTAATTTTCTATATACTATTGTTGCCTAGGAGGCTTCAGGAGTTGTCGTTTCACTGGTTCTTTGTCACTGTGACCTTTGGGATAGATGAATCATGTGCAGCGTGTAAAATCAAAGTGTGCTTAATTATATTATTATTTTATGATGAACAATTAATTCGACATATAGATAATTGGTTTTGATATTTCAATATTATTGTTGAAGTGGTTTTGAGGTCGGTCAAACCGGGGTTTGTGTACCGGTTAGACCGGGCTTTATGATGAACAGTGGTTTTAGATGATGAATAAGTTTTTGGCTGAGTGAAGCCGGTTAGACCAGGTAAGTACCACCAATCATACCAGAGTGATGCAAGTGGTCAGACCGGCCAGCCCGATGGTCTGACCGGTCGGCTCTGACGGTTTCGGGTTGTTTATCTGATACTTGCTTTTAATTCATGTATATGACTTATAGATTAATACTATACGTATGTAATACTGTTGTGTGCTAATGTTGAGTCAAGTTGGAAAAAAACTTGTGCATGAATATGTTTTCTTATTTGATTCATGTGTAGGTGTATCTTGATATCTTGGGAGAGTGTTGTTGGTGATGGATCGAGAGTTATCTTGGAAGAAGATGACGTCCGAATGATTAGGATATCATGTGGGATGCTTAGGCTAAAGAACAATACACGTGGTTGGTGAACATTTCATGCGGCATACGGTAGGGAGTTTGTGTGCGTATGGGACGCAGAGTCGAATTTGGAAGGAGTCCAAATTTTGTGTGATTGGAGTTTGTAAAGTTTGTTTCTTGTACCGGAAGGTTTTCTATGGGATTAGCACTTTTACAAGTTGGATTCGTGGCTTTAGGTTGCGCACCTATGGATATAAATAGAAGAGGGGTTGAGGCCTCTTGATATCAATTTTTGTGAGAATTGAGTTTATAGAAAAGTTACGATTTCGAGTTTAGTTGAGATTTTTGAGAGGAGTGATGCTGAATAAAAGTAATAAAGTTCAATCTACTTTCAAAAGTCTTTGTTTTGTGTTATGCTTGGGTAAGGCGGTCACATCAGTGAGATATCGGTGGTCAGATCGGTGGTTCTTGTCCAGTCAGACCGGTGGCTCAATGGCGGTTGGACGGTAGGCAGTGAAAAGTGACGATGACTTGATTGCACGGTCAGACCGACGCATCTATACTGGTTAGACCGGAGGTTCCGGACTGGTTAGACCGGAGAATCAACACCGGTCAGATCGATCTCCATATATTCTCTTTTAATTTTTTTTAATTCCGCTAAAAGAGTTTGGTTTTTGTTGATACAACCATTCACACCCCCTCCCTTTCTGGCTGGCTTAGTTCTTTCTGTTAGATCATACACAGCGGAGCTTTTGCTGCATGCCGGCATGCAAATTTGTAGGTCCTGCATACTTCTGCATGCATATCTTGTTTATTTGTATTAGTTCTTATGCCCATGAATGATGTGATCAAAAACTCAACTTAGTGTAATCTGATAGAACAATGTCTAAGACTAGTTCTTCCTTTCATCCGTTAATTTTTGAAGCAGTGAACTGAGGTTAACATTCATGAACTGAAGATATGAAATGAGCATATATATGACATCATGCTTCTCTTTTTCCTCTATAAAAATGAGACGAGTGAGTCTACGTGATGAAGAGTGATGAAGTGTAAGAATACCGGTCGAATGGATCGCAATGGTAGTCTTGGAAGATACCGGGAGCTATTCGCTTACAAATATATTGGGCGACAAGGTATCACTTTGCACTAGGTACGTAGTTTGGTTTGTAGCCATCACCATATCTGTAGAAGTTTTAAAAACTCATGAAAATCATGTCTAACAATTTTATAAATTCATGAAAAACTTTTACTTATAGATATAAAATATACATTCTCACCAAATTCAAGTTCAAATACATCTTCATTTGAGAAAAAAAAACAAATTTCGCGTAATAGTGTCATGTTACTATTCATTTGAAATTTATCATTGAGATTTGATGAGAATATAGTTTATAGCTATACCTATATATAGATCTTTTTATGGATTTATAAAACTTTTAGGTATGACTTTTACTGGTTTTTAACATTTAGCTTGTTTTCACACGATATTTTTCTATGTGTGTGTATATATAGATCAAAGATCAGCAAGACAATTTACACGCTTGAAGCACACAGCCGTTTAATTTGCTATACATGGTTGTGAGTTTATGAGGCTTCAGGAGTTGGCCTTTCACTGATTCGGCGTCACTCGGACCTCTGTAGTGGAAGCGCACGCATGCGGCGGAGCTGTGGCTGCCGGCATGCGAGTTATCCATGCGGTGGCTGATCTAAAGTAGCAGAGGGAATGCGATCTCCAACACATCAGGGGAATGGGATCGTCTCAGTCAGTGATGCAGTCTGCTTGATGTCACAAATATTCACAAAAGACTACTGCTTGATGCCTGAAAGTGATGATTGCATCTCCTTGAATCTTCCAAAATGGCACAGATTTTTCACCTTCTTTACTACGATTGTTCAGGTCCTGTATTTTTGTGCATGTATATCTTGTATTAGTTCTTACACATGTGGATTTCATTAATGTTTCAACTTAGTATGACATGATACATGTGGATTTCTTTAATGTTTCAACTTAGCCAACGGTTGTTTTCTAACGTTCACGTTGAAGGAGGAAAAAGTTCATAAGGCACTGAACGAGTCCCTCGCAGGTGAACAAGGGGAACCACGTTGGAGTAGGCACCAACACCATCCACTGAATTCATAGTCCTCGGGAGCTATGAATAAAAACGGTAAAAGGTGCGACCGAGGTCGACAAAAAGTCCTTAGGGAATTACAAGCGGAGGGGGTGGGCGGCCGTCGACATGCTCCATACTCACAGAAGATCCTAACTTGTGGTCAGGACATTAATGCTCTAACAACTAATGCTTATGTGACAATTCACGAGAATAAGGCAGAAGACATTAGCAACGAGAACTTGAACATTGCCGCGAAACACAGAGAAAGCACAACTCTAAATCAGGAAGACCGGCGTCAGCGGTGGTGGCGGGAGCAAAGACTGGGGCGGCGGCGACGGTAGTACTTCTCGATCACGGTGGGCGGATAGAGGTAGTCCGCCGTCGTGCGCGTCACTGGCGGTTTCCATGGCGTCGCCGAGGCATTGAGACGGGAACGGGGGAGGCAAGCCATCATTGCCATATATAGCCGCACTATCCAATCATTGCCATATCTCTCGCTATTCAAAGTTTGATGGAGATACACGAGTACTGCTACGCCATACTCGAAGAAAGAGCAAGACAGAAAGATTATGAAGCAAAGGGAGAAAAGCAAGAAAAAAGACCGTGATTCGGATCATGAAATGTTGAATAGACCAAGATCGGTGAAGAAAGCTACTATGATGGATCATGACATGTTGAAGAGACCAAGATCGGTGAAGAAGGTAGGAAGAAAACGTCGGGGCCTCTCCACGGATCATCAGGAGCAGCTGGATGCGGATATGGACGAAACGACTAAGATAAGCTATTTCATTGATCCCGACTCATTGGAGTGTGAGTTTTGCTTCATGTCTCTCGAAATAATGGAGCTCAGCCAAAAACATAGGTAAATACAGTTTTGTCTTGCATCATGCATATGGTTAACCATGCTCATCGCTGAGAAAATTTTATAGCAGTAGCTTCTTTTAGCTGCAAGACTGTCTTTGTTTATCTGTTTATCTGTTATTGATCTAACCTTTTTTCATGAACTAGCTGGTGGCCTTATTGCACTATCCTTTGACCTGATAGTTACCTGCTTGAGGAGGACGCTCTCTTCTCCAGTATCTCCTTCCTGAGCTTCCATCCCCAGCCATTCTGCTCTACTGTCATGCAAAACAACGTTTTATAAGATATGATTCTTTTATTTCTACTTGGATCAATGTAAGAATGATGCTCTCTTTTTTCTAATCGAATCTTTTTTTCTACTCGGATCAATGCAAGAATGATGCTCTCTTTTTTCTAATCGAAAAGGAATGGTGCTTTCTGGATTTGTGTTGCTTAGACACTTGTTTCTTGCCATGCAGACGAGCTTGGTGTCATCTTTGAAGATGATGTGCTGAAGTATTGGGATGAGATGGAGCAATCGGAGAACAAGGTAGAACAAAGTGAGAAGAGATTGCCACTGTTCTATTACAGTGATGAGAACAGAGCAGCCTCCAAGAGCATGAGAGACGATGTTAGATCAGAGGAGAAGACATTGACGTTCCAACTCGTCTCGCAGTCCTTCTACATGCCAATCACGCAGGCCGCACGAGGGTTTAGGGTTTAGGGTTTAAAATAGGGTTTAGGGTTTAGGTTAAGGGTAAATGGTAAAAGGGTTTAGGTTTAAGGTTTAGGGTTTAGGATTTAGGGTTTATGGTTTATGGTTTAAAATAGTTTTAAATACGACAAATGTTAATTATATGTTATTATTTCAATTTAAAATTTTTTTCAAATAGGCCATATGTTAAATATATATTATTATT
Organism: Oryza australiensis; assembly: GCA_019925245.2. Classification (NCBI taxonomy): domain Eukaryota; kingdom Viridiplantae; phylum Streptophyta; class Magnoliopsida; order Poales; family Poaceae; genus Oryza; species Oryza australiensis. Next base: position 734,149 of record JAIFGZ020000623.1, read on the forward strand.
TAAATTTTAAATAGTTTGGAATATGACAAATGTTAATTATATGTTATTATTTTAATTTATAATATTTTTTGTTAATTATATGAATATATGTTAATTATATATGAATATATGAACATATGTTAATTATAATTATATATGAATATAACACAATATAATTAGGCACTGCAATAATTAGTCCGGTTTCTAAAACCAACCGGACTAGAGATGAATTTCGTGTGCGGGAAAACATCTCTAGTCGTTGGTGGCTTCAACCGGGACTAGAGATGCCCACCTACCGGGACACGTGGCTGCCCGCCATCTCTAGTCCGGTTGGTGGCTTCAACCGGACAAAAGGTATGATCTTTAGTCCCGGTTGAAGCCACCAACTGGACTATATCATCGCTAGTCCCGGTTGATGGCTTCAACCGGGACAATAGATGTCGTACCTATATATAGCAAGGGCTTCACGGGATCCAAACACTTAGCCGTTTTCGCACAACCGCATAGTCTTCTTCGTGGCCGTCGCCGAGCACAAGGACGCCGCCGCAGCACGCCGTCTCCGTCGTCTTCGTCGCCGTCATCGTCGGAGGAGGACCGCCGCGCCGCCGACTTCGTCGTCGTCGTCGCCGCTGCCGCAGGTTAGCCGCCACCGCCCCTTTTTCTCCATGATGCGCGCTAGGGTTAGCCGCCGTCGTCGATGCCATCGCCATCGCCACCATTGTCGTGTCCGCCGCCGCCGCCCCCTCCCCTTGCCGCCCCTCCCGATCCCCACGCCGGCCGGCCGCCCTAAACCCTTAAACCTTGCCTCCCCTCCACGCCGCCGGCCGCCGCCCGCATCCTCGTCGCCGCCATCGCCTCCCTCCATGCCGCCGCCGCCGCCGTGGCCGCGCACGCCGCGCCGCCGTGCTATATGTTTAATGAATATGAATGTGAATAAATTTTGTGAATGTGAATGAATGAGGAGGATTTGAATATGATTTCGATGTGTATGTGTAAATTTGTGAATATGATTTCGATGTGTATGTGTAAATTTGTGAATATGATTTCGATGTGTATGTGTAAATTTGTATGGACTTTATATGTAAATGGACTGTTTATTTAAATTTTAATGCATGAATATTGTGAATTTAGAATTTTGAATGTGTATTTAAATTTAAATGCATGAATAGATTTAAATTTGAATGTGTATGTGACTTGTAAAGTTTGTACTTTTGAACGAACGAGAACGATAAAATCAACAAACGGATGTGAACGGACGGACGGACGTGGACGAACGGACGGACGGACGAACGAACACTCGTTCGTTCGTTCGGTCGGTCGGTCGTCCGTTCGTTCGTTCGTTCGGTCGTTCGTTCGTGGACGAACAGACGGATGGACGTACGTACGGACATAGGCATGCAACGTCCTCTCTCTTCTCTCCTCTCCACTTCCTCTCATCTCCACCTTATCTCCCTCACATCATTCTCCTCTCTTTTTCTCCTCTCCTCCAGATGATCGTACTCATGGACATCAACGAACGTTAGAACGAACGGACGATAGTTTAGGATTTGGGTTTGGGTTAGGGTTAAGGGTCCGAACGAATGGACATGAACGAACGATAGGTTAGGGTTAGGGTTAGGGTTGGGTTTAGGGTTTAGGGTTCAGGGTTTAGGGTTTAGGGTTTAGGGTTTAGGGTGAACGAACGAACGACCGAACGGAGACGTGAACGATAAATTGAACGAATGGTCGGTCGTTTGGTCGTCGGATTTCATCTATTTTTTCCATCTTCTTCTTTCCTGACTATGTTTTTTTACGTAGACATACATGATATTCCTGTATAATTGATACATGTATTAACCGAATAAATTTTTTCAGAATTCTTTGATTAAGTCCTCAACCCACAACAATCAAATGGCGGATCGTGACGAGGAACAGTTTCTCCTTGATGAGATCGCACGAGGAACAGAGTTTTACAACGAGGAGGGACACGAAGATCCAGATCAGTACCTCAACGAGGAGGGAAACGAGGGGGAGACGAGCAGAGAACGAGGAGGGGAATGAGGGCTCCGCCTCGCCTTCGCCTCCTGGACGAGAAGAGGCCACGCGGCCTCGGCAAGAAAATAGAGGGTCGACATGTCATAATGGAGGTGGCACTGACGGTCGACCAATTGCCCAGAAGGACGCCGTAAGAAAGTTTGTGGCGCACGGCGGATGGGTGGTGAGGGATCACGTGCCCGTAAGCGTTGCCAACTGGAGGCGGTCTACCAAAGGAGGAGAGGAGCAGAGCTATCTCCCAGACTCTAGACCACAATGCTGCAGACTTTCACCATCCCAGACTCAGATCAGGCAAGGGTCAAGGAATTGACGTTGAAGAAAATGGCAGAGCTCTTCAGGAACTACAAGAAACAGTTACACAAGAAATATATCTGAAGGGCCGGACACGAGACTTTGACAAGTTCCCAAAGCTCGAGATCATTGGGATGCTTTTGTTGAGCACAAGACCGGTGAAGAAGTGCAATCTATCATAGAAAAGAACAAGGCCAACGCAGCCAAAAATAAATACCATCACAGGCTTGGGTCAGGCGGCTATAAAAAAGCAATGGAGAAATGGGAAAAAATAGAAGCCGGCCTAGAAGCACAGGATATCGTTTCAGGCACAGCAAACTGGCCGGACCGATCAAATAACTGGTTCTATGCTCATGACGGATCACCTAATTCCGTCGATGGCACGATGATCTTTGGTGATGAAATTCAAGAAGCCGAACGGAGGTTAGAGGAGGCGGTGCAGGCCGGTTCCTCGGGCTCATTCAAGCCCGATAGAGAGAAGGACGAGCTAACGCTCGTCCTCCAAAACCCAGAGCACCCGGGGCGTACGCGAGGAAAAGGCGTCGTCCCCTGGAAATACGGGTTCCAAGCTGACATCGACACATACAGGAGCCGAATGAGGTCAAAGCGAGAGAATGATGCTAGATTCACTGAGATGGAAATGAAGCTCTCGCAGATCAATCAGATTGTCTACGAAAGGGTGGCCCTAAGGTTGGCTGAGGAGCGGAGCCAGTGGGTTAGCCAACAGCCGAATCCAGCAACAACCGCACAACTCCAAACGGCGCACATTTGTGTGTGTCTGGAAATGAAGGCGAGCTGGCCCCACAAGCTCAAGCGGGTCTGCCATGCCCCGTGGATGACATCACACAGTGGACCCCGTGTGAGCTGCACATCCCTCTGAAAAACATAACAATAAAGGTATGTTCGTACTTTTATGTTGTATGTATATTTTCTTGAATAACTTGTCAATCAACATTCATTATTAACTAATAAGCAATCTCCTCGAACAGGTCGCGTCGGGCATGGCTATTCCAGTAGCCCGAGATGGCACCTACCACTCCCGGCCCGTTCCACCTTCGTATTCGAAGGTTGAAATTGAACAGGTGGAACGCGGCTATGAAGATCTAGAGCTGGATATCCCCGGAGGAGACGGGGATACGACGCTAGGAGAAACGGCTCATGGAATATTTCTTTGGAGGAAGATCTTCATAAAATTCCCCGGACGAACAGCGTCTCCTATCATTCCACCGCCCTCGCCTCCACGTGGGTCGTCTCCTCCGCCTCCTTCGTCGCCTCCGCCTCCTCCGCCTCCTGCGTCGCCTCCACGAGCACTGACTCCTAAACGGCCGTCTCCAACTCCACCGCCTTCCAACCCTCCTCCGTCGCCACAACGAGCACCGACTCCTAAACGGTCATCATCCAAGAGCGTGCCGTCAATATCAAGTGGTCGTCCAAGAAAGACTCAGAGAATTGAGAAGACGCCGCCACCCGCACCAAAGCGGTCGGCCTCAAGCAGGGCGAAGAAAGCGGGCAAAGATGTACCCCAGCTTGGCATGCAGCCACAGAAGCCTATGGAGTTCATGAAGGGTTACGCGGAGGCTACGCTAGCCAAAAACAAAAACTTTCTACCGCGCAAACCTGTCCTCATAGGTCTTAGGTTCATCGTTGTCCAACAACAATATATCACGTTGTTCCGCACTTTGTGTACTGTCGGGTGCACGACGTGATCTTTCGACCTCCGTGGGGTGGTGTATCTACAACGGTGGCGCAACACTTTGCTCCTCCTGTTGTGGTTCCGTGGTCGCCGAAACGTTTTCGGTGTTTCTTGAACTTCTTCAAGATGCACCCTGCTCCCACTAACCCTTCTTGAAAGAAACTCTTTCTCCAAGAAGACACCGTGTCGGGCGACAAACACTTTGCCTTGTTCCCGATTATAAAAGTAATATCCCTTAGTTTCCTTAGGATATCCCACAAAGAAGCACTTGTCGATTTGGGTGTGAGCTTGTCGACGTAAACGTTTTACATAAGCTTCGCATCCCCAAATTTTGAGAAAAGACAAACTAGGGGTTGCCCTGTCCATATCTCATATGGTGTCTTTTCAACTGACTTAGATGGAACTCTATTTAGTGTGAGCGCAGCTGTTTCAAGAGCATTGGCTCATCATCGACCGCACCATGTCCAACAAGGTGCGATTTCTCCGTTCGGACACCCCATTCCATTGTGGAGTTCCTGGCGGAGTCAGCGTGGAACAATTCCACAATCTTTCAGATGATTACCAAACTCTTGGCTCAAGTATTCCCCTCCACGATCTGATCGTAGAAACTTGATTGTTTTTCCTAAATGATTCTGTACTTCATTCTGGAATTCTTTGAACTTTTCAAAGGATTCGGACTTATGCCTCATTAAGTAGATATAACCATATCTACTAAAGTCATCGGTAAAGGTAATGAAGTACTGATAACCACCTCTGGCCGTTGAGCTCATTGGTCCACATACATCAGTATGTACGAGTGCCAATAAGTCACTTGCTCTCTCACTATGTCCCGTGAAAGGTGCCTTTGTCATCTTACCAAGTAAACAAGACTCACATGTCTCAAATGATTCAAAATCAAAAGAGTGAAGCAATCCATCCTTATGGAGCTTCTCCATGCGTTTCTTATTTATATGGCCTAAGCGACAATGCCGGATAAACGTGGGGTTTATATCATTAGAGAGTTGCCTTTACGTATTAATGTTATAGATAGGAGACGCTTCAAGATTCAAAACGTATAATCCATTCACCAATGGAGCATGAAAATAGAACATATCTCTGAGATATATTGAACAACCATTGTCCATTGATCTAAAATCATATCCTTTCGCTTGCAAACATGAAGCGGAAATAACGTTTTGACATAGTGTTGGAACACAATAACAATTATTCAATTCCAAAACTAATCCGAAGGTAGATGAAGTGGTACTCGTGCCGACAAGCAAGCGAGCAACGCTTGCTCCATTGCCGACGCGCAGGTTCACCTCGCCCCTTCTCAATCCTCTACTTCTTCTCATTTCTGCAACAATTTGCAAATATGAGCTACGATCCGGTATCAAATACCCAAGAGTCGTAGGTGAAGTAGCAAGATTAATGTCTATAACATTAATACGAAGCGAAGTCGTACTTTGCTTCTTTTTGAGATCCTCCATGTACTTCTTGCAGTTCCTCTTCCAGTGGCTGTCTCCTTGCAATAGAAGCAAACGGCATCGATGCCGCCGACCCTTCTTGCCCTTCTTTGCATTGGAGGCACTCGCGATCTCATCGGGAGTTAACTTCCTCTTGGTGCAAAGTTTCTTGACAGGTGGTTTGCGCTTAGCCTTCGCATCATCATCACATGATGACCATTCTTCTGGATACTCTCCTCACTGTCTTTAGCATCCCATGCAATTCAGCCAAGGTCCTATCCATATTGTTCATGTGATAATTTAATATGAATGGCTCGAAGCTCGGAGGGAGCGGCGGAGAATCACGTCGTAGCCAACTCTTGGCTAAGGGAAAACCTAGTTTTTCCGGACTCTCAATGTAGCCAATCATTTTTATCACATGCGGATCGACGGGATTTCCCTCAACAAGCCCGCACACAAACAAGGACTTTGAGGTGTTGAACCTCTCGGCCCGAGCTTGGTTATCAAACATACCACGCGGTCCCGAATAATAGTGTGAGCATCTGCTCTCATATTGCTTCGAAGCTCGGGGGACATTGTAGCAAGCATGAGACAGCTTATATCTAGGGCATCATTAGTGTGCTTCTCGTAAGCTCTCCCGCAGGTTGCGGTGGCATTATTAGGCAAATCCTCGGGATAGGGTACTTCAAGAACGTACTCCTTACGCTCTTGCTTGAGAACAATTCTCAAGTTACGATACCAATCCATAAAGTTTGTTCCATTTAATTTTTCCTTTTCGAGAATAGATCGCAAATTAAAGGTCTGGGTGTAGTATTAGCCGCCATTTATTCTACAAAAGAAAAAGCAAAGTTTAGCACAATGTTTATGCTATGTCTATTGTTAAACAATTTTAACATTAGACTCCCATTACGTATTTTCCACCTTCCCTCTAGGTTACGTATTGGGTCAAGATCCACATGTTAATTAATTTTCTAGTGAGCTTTGGCATCACCTGCTAGAAAATTAATAACATTGGTAAGCAACTCCTTGCTAATCACATCTCTATGTGACTCTTGTTGTTGGTGTGGCATCTCCATGCCCCGGCCCCAACCTATGCCCCAAGGCCCAAAACTGTTTTGATATCCTTGTTAAGTAAACCAAATGCTCCTGCATGTATATGTCTGACATATACCCCCTCGTGTTATGATAGAGAATGGCACTCTGCTTTGGCGAGACCCACCATTGACGAGCATAACGGTGACGGAGTGCAACATTTGGAAGGGCATCATTACTACCTAATTTTGCGAGGATGCTATCCTATCAAACAAACATATCACATATATGAAAGCAGGTAGAATAGCATATAATGAAATAGTATGGCCCCCTTCACATGGTGATCTCCATCTCCATGTCGGCGCTGAGGATCTCCATCTTCGGCACCATCTTCCAATGTGCATGATGCTTGATTTCTTCAAACTAAGCTACTACTATAGAAGCTCTAATTGAAGATTACATCGACTCGCAGGTCGTGAAAGAATATTACAAGCATTGCACGTATGAAAGAATATTACAGGGATTGCACATATGAAAGAATATTACATGCATCACATGCATCTCATACATACAATAGGGCCATACTATCTCAAAGCATTCTCTGCAAAAATAAGTTAGGCGTAGAAACATTTTCTACCTATCGCAGAGAAACGACATCGAGACGACCTATAAGGGGGTACGCACACGGCGGAACACCACACAAAATTCATAGATCCAATCTATGAAATCGCTTACGGAAACCATGTCGGCGTAATCATATTATGCCGTCACGATACACTATCAAAGGAGATGGTTTGCGTAGGCGCGAGGCAGCTAACAAGATCGGACTACGAGATAGCTTCGGCATAATCACATTATACCATTCCGATACACTATCAAGGAACGCTATCTCGAAGCCGACTCAAACCGAGTTCTATGGATATTGCTTTGACATAATCACATTACGCCGTTCCGATACACTATCAAGGAACGCAATTACCATCAACTCTCCTCAACAAATCCCGTAAAACCGATTGATCTAATCAACCCGTGCGCAAAACTTGTTCCAGATCCAATCTAAAACCCGAACTAAGCAAGATTAGCTCTGAAACCACTGAAGGGTTACGCGGAGGCTACGCTAGCCGAAAACAAAAACTTTCTACCGTGCAAACCAGGAACACTTGCAAGTAAGGGCCCATAGATCGTTACCGATTGGAGTATGCAGTGGAAACAACCAATCAAGGCTATTCGATCTGGAACTGTGTAGCCAATTCCCGCGAGCCGACAGCCGATTCCCGCGAGCCGACAGCCGATTCCCTGTGCTGCAGCCGATCCGAGTCGCCCGACTGTGTTCTCGCGCCTCGCTCCGATGCGCTCGACCGCAGCCGATTCGTAGCCGATCAACAGCGCCGCAACGTAGCAGCGCCTCTACTGGTATCCACACGTCCGGGAATAGAACGCCGAACACCCGTGTGCTAGCACACGATGCAAGGCTAGGGTTTGGCTCGAAAGTGGGGACGGTTTCCGTGGAGATTGATCTCGGCGACCTTCTTGCGATTCGGTTCAAAGCGATGCAATTGACGTGTCCACGCTCTCCACCCCTCCCTCCTTTATATAGAGTTGGCCGATCGGGACTCGTGGCCGATCGGGACTCTATTTCAAATCGGATCCTATCCGAATCTCATAGAGTTGGCCGCCCACACATCGTAAGCCCACAGGACTCTATCCGATCGGATGCCTATCCGATCAAGCCGTATCCGAGTCCAACTCGAATGTCTATTCTATCCCCTTAAGCGTGCGACCACTCGTAGGTTCAGGTATACTCGGTCTCGGCTATAGTCTAACTTAGCCGATTGTCGGCTCGAGTCCAACTCAGCCGACCACAACAGCGGCGCCTAGCAGCACATATTGACACCATAGTATACAAGAATAATATCGCTCTCGAACCTGTAATGTGTACACAAATCCCTTTGCCTCACGATACCAATTAAGCTATAGGCAAGATGTGTGCCATCCCTTCAATAGCTTAACCATTCACTCGAACCGTATTGGATTATCGTCCGTTGATTGACTCCTCAATCAACTTAGCATGGCCATGCATTTCCATAATCCATTACCTCGAGGGGCCCGAGATATCTCTCCAAAGGAGGGGCAAATTCCATCTTGATCACTCATATCCCACTCCATGTTTCATAGCAAACCCGAAAACTACCTTTATAACTATCCGCACGGAATAGCGTTTGGTAGTCCCAAAGTAGGCTACTACACATGTTGGAATCCATGGTGATCTCGGGTCTAAGGACTTTGTACCAACACTACGAGACCAACTAATGGCACATTAATTCCTGTAGTGTCTCATGGTGGGTCTATCCAACAATGTGTTCTCCAACACATGTGTCCATGTTTATTGATTTAGTATCTCCATACCCATGATCTATGAGACATGATCATCAATCAATAAACATGCCGAGCTTAGAATCATATTTGTTCCAACAATATGACATATGATCAGTGATCGTTTAGAAATAGATTCATACATATCGAGTCTCATAAATAAGTCACGTACTTATTGATCAATACAAGATGTCTATTTCATAAATAAGTCACGTACTTAAACCAATTTACAAATTCCACTGGATTCTGTTAGTACTTGACATGGGTCAGTCGAAGATCCATGTCTTTGACTCAATGGATAAACCAGAGTCCACGTACTCCCACATATTTGAACTGTTTAACAGGTAATGCCATCTTACTTTCTATTGCATATATGCGGTTCTCGGATAATTATGTGCTAACTTTCAACTGCACGTAGGGCATGGGAACGATTTTGGGTCAATGTTCGCGGAAATTGGAAAGATAAGCTCTCTGTGCGGATGAAGTTTCCAGTGAGTAACATGCCTGCTCCTAATTTGAGTTGAATCATTATTATGTTCTAAAATATGAAATGCATATTAAATCTATCGTCATTTCTCTTTTAGTGTGCAAAACAGTCGCAGGGCACCAACCTATGTGGATATTATGTCTGCGACTACATTCACCGCTTTGTGACCGAAGTCAAAACTGTCGATGATCTAGATGTACGTATAACATTAATTCATACATTACGTCTCGATTTCTTATTCACTTCATATATTTATTTCTCGTTTATTCTAATTAATGACAGCTTATGCGAGTAAGAGACGACCTCCCCACGAGAGACTTTCATACAAGCCGCTCAGGAAGATTTGATGGGATTTATTAACGAGCAGGTCGTTGATCCCGCGGGGGAGTTCTTCATTAGTTTTAGTAGCTAAACCACAGCAAAGTAGATTAGAGACAATTTTTTATAAGCTAGCTAGAAAACATGTATGAATATTGTACATATTTTGGTAATATATGTATATTTCCTATCTTAATTTTGTTTAAATGTGTGTAAGTTATATTTTTATGTATAATATAATATATGTGTAATATATATATAGCAGTACTGCTGGAGAAATGACAAATTAAAAAAATTTGCATCTTTAGTCCCGGTTGAAGCCACCAACCGGGACTAAAGATTGCGGAGCCAGCCACGTGGCTCCGCCACCTTTAGTCCCGGTTGGTGGCTTCAACCGGGACTAAAGATGCATCTCTAGTCCTCGTTATTTAACCGGGACTAGAGATAGTCCATCTCTAGTTCCGGATTCGTAGTACCGGTTTGACAACCGAGACTACTGAGGGTTACGAACCGGGACTAGTGTGGTTTTCTCCAGTAGTGAGCAGAACATGAATAACTAAAGAGAATTAGAATCAGTACCATACATTGATGGATAGAAGATACTTTGAGCATTTGGCATTGCGCTGCCTTTTTCTCTCCATAAAAGATGAGATGAGTGAACAAGACGTTCTACATGCTGAAGAAGAGTGATGAAGTGTGTGAAGACCAGTCCAATGGGTTGCAATGGTAGGCCTGGAAGGCACCGGGAGTTCTTACATTGCAAATGGTATGCAAGAGGGAAGAACTATGCAAACGTATTGGTAGTTTGGTCAGGTAGCCGTCACCATATTTCTTGAAGCTAGAGATGCAGCTAGATCAGATGGATCCTCCTTCGTAATCTGTCCTCCGAGGGAAGATGAAACTTGTAGCTGCACAGGTTGGTGATGCTAGCTGCACAGGTTGGTGATGCCACCGGCCCGCCGCTTCTGTTTACATTGTATTGGTGAAATCGTCATACTACCATGCTAGATACAGGGAGAGCAATATTAAATTTGAAACCTAGGGGCTAGGACCATGAACTTGCAAAGATCTCATACCTGATGCAAGTTTTCATGCGGCCGGGGACCCTACATCAGAAAGCAACTAGCTATTTTGCCATGGACAGTAGCTAGTTGTTCCATCGTGCCGTCATCAATGGTAAATTCTTCTGTTTTAGAATTTCTGTTAGCCTGAATAATATCAAAACAGACCAGGATATCATCATCTATGTATAGCTTACTTGCTGGACAGATTAGTAAAAATATGATCATAGAATATGGTACATTGATGTTGTAAGAATTAAGCTAAGTAACTGTCATGAGCAGCTAGCTAGCTTGCAATGTTGATTCCTTTTTGGGGCTCTTGCATATTTGTTCTTATTTTATATTGAAATTATGTTTTTGTCTCTGTTTTTTTTGACTTTGTGAATTTATCCTTGTGTTTTCAAAACGAAGCAGCTCTAATTCCGTTATGTTGAATTAACGGTGTTAACTTAAAAAAAGACCAAAATGCCATGTGTTTTTGCCCCTACTTTTATATGTTCATTTTTATATGTTCATTGTGATTTTACCCATGGCTTGAAATTAAATATTTATATTGTATTTTTCTAAAAAAGATTACATTTGGTCCAATATATTTGGAACAATTATAATTATATCTGTTCATATGTAATATTGAAGAAATCTGTCCAAACCAGCAATAGACAAAAAACATACTTGTCAGGCTCCTATTGTGCAGTTGTTGATCAGTAATGATTGCAACAGAAAATTGACACACCACAGAGAATAATGTGTAAGATGAATTAAAATAGACAAGGAACCTTGTGTAGTACAAAAGATTGGCCATCTACCGATACTGTTGAATCCCCAGCCATACTGTTAAATCTACCTTGTGTAGCAGATTATTTCAGTCCACTAAGACATACTGTCAACCTAGGTTTCAATCACAATTCACAAATCAATCAAACATTCCGGCCAAACAAATCACATAAGAAATAGATCTTTTGAGTTACGCTGCTAAAGGTTGCAATTTGTTCTCTCAAAATTGACTGCATTTTCTTAAAAAAGAGAAGGAAAAACCTTCATTGACTTGCTTACTTCACAGCAGCACACAAGGGAGTAGCGCCGACGCCACCCTGAGCCACCTCCGGCTGCCAGGCTGCGAAACTACCGCCGTGCCGAGCCACCGCCACCCGCCACAGCCCCCGCCCACGTCCGCACGCCGCCCCAAGCTGCCTCCGCCCGTCGGGCCACGAAACTGCCACCGCGCCATGCCGAGCCGCCGCCGCCGCCGTGCCCTAGCACCTCAAGCCGTCACCGTGCCTAGTGCAAGCCTGCGTGCATGAGTGGAGGGGATGAACTAAGATAAGGATAGGAGGGTAGTATGGTCTTTTCACCGTTATTTTTATGTATTTGGTAATTTTTTAATTCGTTTGTTTAATACCATCTAACAACCATCCAAACCAGGGCAAACGGCAGCTTCGTTTCAAATTCGCGAGGGCAAAATCACAAAGTTAAAAAATAGGGGCAAAAGCACAATTAAACCGGTGGATTAGAGAAAAATCACAGTTATTCATTTATTTTTTTCTCTGAACTATCAAACGATCAAGGCAGGAAAGTATACATTGTATATTCAGAGTAAAACACCTTGTTTTGCTGCAATCAGGCCCTGGTCTACTTTCTGCCACATTATTTTCCACGTAATGATGTTTCCCTGTAAAGTCGCTCTCAGAAACCTTGCTACATAGCTTCCAAAGTGCCAATTGGGGAGCCGCAGAAACACTGCTGCAAAACCTCACAGCCTCATCATCCCCAATGGCGTGGTCACTCATAATCAGACGGTGGATTTAATCGCAAGAAAATCAGCGACTGAGGATCTCATACTCCTCATGACTTCCAATCCTACATATCTCATGCTCATGCATGGCTCTGTTTCATCCATGAAAATGGGGGTAATGAGATATCATACTAGTATATACATCTAGCTGGTATATCAATGCTCAAAGCATAAGCTAAGTTACTGATCTATCTTGCAATTTCAGACCTCGGAGGATATGGAATATATTCTAGAGAGTAGGTGAATCTCCTTGACCATGTGTAAAGATCATCACCAAGGCAGCCTGAAGGACGATCATGTAAAGCTTACCTGCTGGATTAGAGATGAGAAGTAACTTCTCCGACACCCTGGGTCCTTTTTTAAAAAATGATGTTTTTTTATTAAGATAATGGAAACACTTACATTTTGGGTTCTGAACAAGATGCGCACAACCTAATTATTACAATAAAGCTAAAGAAAACATAATAATTTAAAAGATAACAAGGATGGAAGTTGGCACAAACAGCAATCTTGACTACTCCTTTAAAAAAAATTAAAACCGGCATATTCAACTAGTGTGGCACCCAATATGTCGTGTTAACCCACTCTGAGTCAACTGTGTTTTTTTCCAGCGAGGCGAACCATTCTTTTTTACTCGATTGTTCATGCAATGCTGCTCCTCGTGAAATTGCTGTCTAATTCCAATTTATTAGTTGTAACATTTGGTATTAAGATCTAGTATCCAGAAACACAGTTACGAACATATTTGTGGTAATCAGATTGTGCAAAGTGCCAAGAAATTCTGCAACTGCAGTATTCACGCTCCTGATAACTTCCAATCCTACAAATGTTCTCGCTCTACGTAAAATCATGGCATTTTCTTCCCAGATGCTCAAGTTCATGATGCTCAGGGTTCTATTTCAACTATGGAAATAGGTGAGATATCATGCATGCAGCCTGTTTTAGAACTTCCTGATGTATCAAGGCTCAAGCATATATAGAACTTGTAATGCCCAAAGGCAAGAGTAGATTTTAAGGAAAATCAGACTTATATTCTGAAAGTAGGTGATGCAGTTATTGCATCATATTTTGAAGAGGGGTGTGCTTTAATAGCCAACATCAGAAGAAGAAAAAAAATGCGTTACATGCCTACTTTTGCAAATGCCAGAACGAGAGCATTTGTCATCGACATGGACCGTGCTCAGCAACAAATGAGCTTGGTTCTGGGCCAAACGATTTGGAAGGGAGGCTATAAAAGAAACCAGATCACGGCTGCACAGGGGATCGATCATTTTGAATGAACTGAACGGCTGTGGCCTCCATCTCCTTCTTTGCTCTTCTCTGAATCCCCATTTCTGTTTCTCCAATTCCCAGTCTATTTTATCTAATTCCCAACATGTACTGCTTATCCGTAATCCCCAATTTCATTCTGTTACTTTCTATCCAATTACTTGAGTTAATTCTTGTGGATTGTTGGATGTTCTTGGGTGTAAGCTTGCTGAATTGATGAGGATGAACTGGGATCGTAACAGCAGTATTCACAGCTAACCGGGAGCTCAACTGAATTGGAACGGTACAGCAATGCAGCATTGGAGTTGATAGCAGAGAGGTGCATCATGGAATCTAAACTGGTGCACTCCGATCTTGGCAAGGCATTTTGTATGCGTGCTGATCTGCGTCGTTGCTCAGAGTTCGAAGTCGTCTAAATGATCGGAGGAGCTAGCAATAAGATGGTACAAGCTAATAGGTGAACATCCGTGTGTTCTTCAGTGTAGATCTCGCATTCCTGAATTCTGATAACTTTCAATCCTATGCACTAAAGGTAAAATCATGGACATTCATAGCTTCCTTCCTAGCACTCATGTTCATGTTTCAACTTTCATCCATGAAAGTGGGAGTACATGAGTAATGTGATGTTATGCCTGATGAGCTGATATATGTTTGTCTAAACTCTAAAGCATATAAAACTTATAATCACTGAAGGGATGAACAGACTTAAGTTGTCTTCTTGCAAATTCAGACCCCAGAGGATAAGCGAAAGCAGCTCTTGCATTGTATATTCTCATGAAGAATGTTTACTTCGTCACTTTACATCAGAAGGAACAGTGACGAGTGATAATTCATCAACATTGCTTAGGGACAAATCATTGGGTTATGACACTTTTACTGGTCTGACCTCAAAACCAAGGAGAAGGCTCTTAATTAATTACTTTCAACAAAACATGTCCGAATAATGCCAACCTGACTTTGTCAAGTTTGAAACAAATCTCCACATGTTTAATTTCTTCCAAATATCCATGCATACAAAGAATGATCACAACATAAATAGCTTTATTACGTCTACTTGTTTTGCTTTGCATCATGACAACAGTGTCTCCTGTGAGTGCAAGTTCAATAGTAGGCTATAAGTTAACTATAAGCTTTATATGGAAGAGAAAGAAGTAGAAAAGGAAGGAGGGTTGGCTCACATGTAAAAGTTAGATCTGCACATACTACAAGATAAAAACATTAAATGTATAGGTGAGAGAAAGAGAGAGGAGAAAAAAATAAAGATAACCTTCAGCTCATCTATTATACATGTTAGCTCTAATATGGACTTATAGCTAATAGCTAATAGTTGGCTCTTCTATTAAATTTGCTCAGATGCAAAGTTAGACTGGTGTGGATCTTACTAGTACAAAGACCCCCATAAGTGCCGGTTTTCCGGCCGCCACCAATTTCCTGAGCAAAAGTGTCGGTTCTGAAACCGGCACCTATAGAAATTATAGGTGTCGGTTCTTACCCCATAACCAACACCTATACTATTTAACGAAACAAAAAAAGCAACCGTCATCACCGGATCTGCCGCCTCGTCGGTCGCCACCTCGCCCTCCACGCCGGCCTTCTCCACCGCCGCCGCCGCCGTCGTTCTCTACTTCTAGAGGAGAAGGGGGAGGCGGATGCAAAGGGAGGGCCGCCTCTGCCACCACCGCCATCGATGGATCTGGAGGAGGAGAAGGGGGAGGTAGATGCTAAGGGAGGGCCACCTCCATCGCCATCACCGCCGCCGTCCTTGGCCACTGCCGTGGGCACCGCCGTTGGACCTGCCACCCTTTGTCATCGCCGTGGCCACCACCGTCGAAAGGGAAGAGGGAGAAGGGAAGGACGGGAGAGGGGAGGCAGCGAGGTAGTGGGGGAGGCGGCAAGGGAGTGGGGAGGGAGAGGGGAGGAAACGGCGAGCGTCGAGGAGGTGATGGAGTAGTGGCGGTGGAGATTGCGAGAGAAGAGAGAGAAGAAAGAGAGGGGAGCGGGTGAGTGGCAGTGGTGATTGTGGATAAGGACGCGCGTGCGTCCTGGCTCGGCTCAGCTCAGATTGCTCAGATTTTATAGGTACCATTTTTTTAAAAACCAATACCTATATTATATTATATTATATTATAGTTGTTAGTTTTTAAAAACCGATACCTATAATATATACCTTTTCTAAAACCAACACCTATATTATAGGTATTATTTTTTTAAAAACTGACACATATAGTATTGGTGTCAATTTTTACTCTAGAACCAACATCTATAGTTGCCAAAGGTGCCGGTTCTATATTTTGTCATCCCGTGAAGGTGCGAAAAGGTGCATAGGTGTCGGTTTTAAATTAACCAACACCTATGAGCCGATACATATGAGGGGTTTTGTAGTAGTTTCTATACTATCATACTGGGTAGCTGCACTGAGTCACTAACATCCGTAATCGGATCGTGGATTGGACTTCATCACCTTGCAGTCTGCGCATTCTCATAACTTCCAATCTTATATGTGTGCTAAAATCATGGAATTTCCTTCCCTGATCAAGTTCATAATGCTCATGGCTCTATTTCAACTATGATTTCAAATATGCCAAATGGCATCCTCATCTACTTCCTTCCTGGTCTAAAATGATGAACAGACTGGTACGTAGCTCGGTGTATGCATGTCAAACTGAACTGCAGATTTTGGATAAATTGCAGAGAAATCTTTGGGCCATAGAAGAGCAGATTATGTGAACAAAATCTAGCTCCAGTGCAATGCTAAAAGCTGACAGGAAAACACTCATTCTCATTTTTTTACCAAAAGGCCAGATGAAGAGTTTCATGGAAAAATCCATTCGAACAACCCAACATTTTATAGTTGATCTGAAGAATTGATTAAGCATACAACTATAGGTGTGCATTACACTCACCTCAAGGACTTGAATAACTGAAGAGATCAAACTGTGCATTCTTTTTTTTTCAGGGATAACTATGCTTCACACTCTCATCTATACTTTCCATAAAGCTACGACCTTAGCTAAAGCTCAACCACTACTACAAAAAGGCTCATTGGTGTCGTCCCAAAAGGTACCGGTCAAACCAAATCCGGCACCTATAATGTATATAGGTGGCGGTAAAAGAATAGGTGGCGGTTCGTGTTAAGAACCGCCACCTATAGTCTCAAATAGGTGCCGGGTGAACAGTAAAACCGCCACCTATACTATAGGTGGCGGTTCGTAATAAGAACCGCCACCTATTCATCGTGAATAGGTGGCGGTTCTTATTACGAACCGCCACCTATAGTATAGGTGGCGGTTTTACTGTTCACCCGGCACCTATTTGAGACTATAGGTGGCGGTTTTACTGTTCACTCGGCACCTATTCTTCGTGAATAGGTGGCGGTTCTTATTACGAACCGTCACCTATAGTATAGGTGGCGGTTCGTAATAAGAATCGCCACCTATTCTCAGAAAAACACTATTCCCTCGATTAGTACCATACCGCTCGCCGAACCAGAGCAACACCAGCTTAAATAGGTCCGTGCCTCGCTCGCTCGTCGTGTAGAACCGCTCGCCGAACCGCTCGCTCATGCCTGTAGCTCTATCTCGCGGGCCCACGCCTGCGTGGAAAAATATGGTGGGTCCGGTAAATATGCTGGGTCCGGCTAAAGGAGTGGGCCCATAATAAAAGATTGGGAGCACCTCATTGAATGATGTTTGGTCCGTATAGGTGTCGGATAAATAGGTGTCGGTTCTACACGAACCGACACTTATCTACACGAACTGGCACTTATTTGCCCGAATAGATGCCGGTCGAAGAACCGACACCAATGACCAAAGTCATTGGTGCCAACCAATAGGTGCCGGTTGAAAAAACCGGCATCTAAGGGGGTTTCCCAACCGACACCTGTGAGGCATTCTGTATTAGTGAACGTACAAGCATATCAATTATCAGTTAACATGTAAGTATGCCACATCAGCATACTAAACACTAAAAGCTTAACGTGCAGGTATGACTATTATTAGTACATACTAAAACTTAAATACAACTATACTACATCACCTACCACTACTAAAGATCCTTTTATCTGTGACGACCCATAACATAACTGAGTTTTGCGGGCCATCACAACTAACTCATCTCAAATGAGCCTAATAAGAGACCGACAAAGATATAGCACTAGTACAGAATGCCTAATAGGTGGCGGTTTGGAACCCCCAATAGGTGTCGGTTTCGTACCCGACACCTATTGGTCGGCACCAATGACTTTGGTCATTGGTGCCGGTTCTTCACCCGGCATCTATTAGGCAGAATAGGTGCCGGTTTTGTATTGAGAACTGACACCTATTTGGCCTAATAAGTGCCGACCACTATTAAAAACCGTCACCTATTACGACCAATAGGTATCGGTTCTCAATTGAAAACCGACACCTATTACGACTAATAGCTGCCGGGTCTGACTTTGAACCGACACTCTTTGGACAATATACGTGTCGGTTTTCAATTGAGGACCGACACCTATTGGTCGTAATAGGTGCCGGTTTTTGTTTGAGACCGATACCTATTGGTCGTAATAGGTGTCGGTTTTTGTTAAAAACCAGCACCTATTTTCCCGAACGTACAAAAAAATTATATTTAGCATAAATATTCCTCCATACAGCAGTCACACAACATTTATTACATTTGAATTCCCATGCAGCATAATATTCCATGGCAGGTCACATAAGAAAAGGCTCAAGTTAATATTATCGGACATCGATCAACATCGGACATCGACATTATCGGGTCACATAATATTCCATAGCAGGTCACATTATCGGACATCGACATTATCACAATTACAAAAGTGAAGTGCAATGGTTCATACATCAGACATTATCACAGCGTAAAAACCTAAAAAAAATCAATTTCCACTCGTGGGTTTATCAACCACGATCAAAGTTGGATCCAAATAAGAACCAAGCATACGCATCCAGAGCAAGTGAGCAACCGCATCCGGGAGCAAGTGAGCATGCAAATCGACTTCCAATGGTAAGGGAAGAGGTACCCATAGATTCAATACATGGGGTGTAGCGTGATACAATATCGAAGCTGAAGCGGTGATACGGATACGGCATGAAGTTTAATCTTTGGTGCATCATTTTTTTCATTTTAAAGATATAGATTCCATCATAAAGATGATGCATAAATAGGTCGACAGTTGAAATTTTGAGACAGTACCTACAAAAATGCTGGGTAACAAAAATGCTTATGTTTTTAAACCATGATTATATCCCCACAACTAAGTCTGAATTTCAGCTGATGTCAGACAGGAATGGCACAATGATTCAAAAGAACCATGGACTTTTTTATATAACAATATTTGGGTCCAATTCTTGTTCAAGCATTTAGAAGAAAGCAAGAATTAACAAGGCTTTTCCTGAACCAAGTACATGACGTCATTAAATTAGGGTATGTGGAAAATGTACAAAAAAATCTATGGCACATGTAAATGTCAGCAAAATGTAAATGAAAAAGGCTCTGTCAGCAAAATGTATTATTTTCTGCTATAGTTTTAACTGCTTTTATGAGTAGCTTAGCCACCCTCCAAATAATCTCTTGTAACAAATTTGATTTCAAAGATCAATTAGCTTTGGTGTCGTCTTCCTCATATACTCCCAGAGTACTATCACCCATAAATTCTTCTGCCACCAAACTCAGCTAGAGGTAACAAATGTCCAGTAGGGTTAAAATGGAAGTTTTAATATTTAAGGTCCAGAAGCAACAATGTGAAGCGAGTGCATTTGATAACTTGAATGAAGGCAGGCTTGACTGAATTGGGAAAATATCTCATTATATAGGTAAATCAAGCATCAAGAATCAATTTAATTGCACACATAATTAGCAAAGTTTGAACAATACCAGAGGTCCGGGAACATAATTAGCAAATTTAATTGCCATATGAAAAGCAACATATCACATGCAACTACCATGTAGGGCACTTACCCCTCTCCAACTGCACAATTGTGGGAAAACAGCACATGTCTAGATAGCTTACTCCTCTCCAACTTCAATGTAAAATTTCAGAAACAACTATATCAATCTCAATTGCAGGAAAGGGAGCAATCCTAGATTTTTGGCTATGGAAACAATTTTAATCAAATCAAAGCAATCTTTTGTAGGAAGTAATTATGTATTTTCTTAATTTTGCCACGTAGTCTCGCAAGGCGTAACATATAAAACCCGAAGCGAGAGCAGAGAACATAGGAAATTGCTGGGACTCAGCGTGCCAGTCAACTTCAGCCTGAGACGTGCCTGTCAAACCACACGAAGGCGACGACCAGATGTGTTACACATCTCAGGAGACTTGACAAAAGATCGCTTGAGCTCTACAACATCTCAAATGCTCTAAACTCATACTCCTATGAAAACTTTAGTTAAACATGCTTACCTGCTGCATATGGGGACAACGACGACGATACCGGCCTCATCCATGCCATCCAGTTGGTGAGATGACCTGTTTCTTTGAGGGATAAAAATATTACCTAGAAAAACTTAACACATGAATAGATAATTGTTCAAGAAATACAAATAGATAGACATTAAGAAAATATATAAACTTAGATCATGTTCGATACAACAATCCAAATAACCGATCTACATACTTAAAAATGTAAGTTCTGCCCACTAATGCTTATTCTGCATATCCTTTGCGGTCGATCGGCTCTCTAAATTGGCACTAGGCCGCCAGCCTCAAGGAAACCCACTCATGAAACGTGATATGCGCCGGTCTCTGAGATGACATGTTCGAAGATGAACTCGCGAGTTGTTCGCGAGGGCGAAGCAAACATGTGGCAACAACTTACTTGTTGGGAGCTTTATTTCGCAAATGGAAGGATTGAATATGTGAAAACACACTATGAGTTTAGAAATGCGTATTTCCGTCTTAAAAAATTGACGAACCTTAGCATCCGTAATGTTCCAGGTTGTCGATCTCCATGAAAGTCCACATAAATTTCATCGTGTAGAACCCACATGTGCTCGTTCCTTGATCTTGACGTTGGCACCAAGGGTGGCGAGTAACCGGAATGTATTTGAACAGGAGCGTGTCGAATGCACTTCTTCTTGTACTTTACTAGTGCCTTATTGAGGATGTCAATTACGAATTGGAAATCTTCTCGCGGTTTCCTCAATCCATCCAGAACGATGATTTTGGAATCATTTAAATGGATCACAAGAAGGATACAGTGGTTCCTACATACAAAGGGACAGGGCAATTAACACCGAGGAAGGACAAATGGTAGGTAGAACGATAAGCGCCTCACTTACTTAAAGTTGTAGGGCGTAAGAATCGTATTCATGTCCCGAAGCTTGACAAAGGAGCCGTACGGTAGTCCAAGCACCATTTTTTGGGACGTTGGCCCTCCATCAATCTGATTGGCATTGACAATCACTGGATCGAGGAATGCTAGTTTGTTACAAGTCTCTCTACATTCAAGCGCCCCCATTCGCATAAGGAAACAAGTTAGACAACTTACAAAGGCTAATAAGGGTATGAACTTAGAAATACTAGCTAGGGGTTCGAGTATGCTTACAATGCCCATATTTGAAGTATCGATACGTCTAGTTCCCTCAGATTGTATAGCTAAAATAGTTCATCAAATGGGACCCAGATTACACCATCCTCGTGATGAAAGTCCTCGTTCTTGTAAAAGACACCGAACGTCTCCTTACCCTCCTTTGCCATCTGTAGGTACCACTCTTCTACCCTTCTCATTTGAGTGTAATTTCCAATGACGTTGCGATATTCGTCGGTGGTCAAAGGACCACCTAACTTGAACTTAGCTGCCAAAGGTGCCTTCGCAATATTGTCCACATCAGACAAACTCTTCAGCCATGCACTTTGCAGAAATTCTTTCTCATTTTTCTTGGTGTCTTTCGTGAATTGTGCCTTGGAAAATTCTTGCAATTTCTTTTTCTGGATCGTGCGTTGAAAGTCCGAAATTGGTTGCGTCGGGCGGTGGCCTTGCCATGCGAATGAAGTGGTCTTGTACTTGAACCGACACTTTCGGGGATGGCTTCGACTTTGTAGAAATAGTCGCTTTCTTGCCCTTCTTAACAGTAGATGGTTCAGACATATCTGTAGATTTGCACAATCGACCCCTCTTTTTGGGCTAGTCATCAGGAGCTCGTTGTGCCGACGGAGGAGACGGGCTCTTACGTGGCAACGGTGGTGGAGTTGGCATTCTTTGGGGGAGACAGCGAGCCCGCTAGAGCTAGACTCGCCATCGCTTGGCTCGTCATCACCATCTCTGAAGGAAAGACAATGAACCTCTTGCGCCACACGATGACGTTGTGGATAGCTTCTCCAAGAG
The DNA here is from genome assembly GCA_019925245.2 of Oryza australiensis. NCBI lineage: Eukaryota > Viridiplantae > Streptophyta > Magnoliopsida > Poales > Poaceae > Oryza > Oryza australiensis. Next base: position 756,250 of record JAIFGZ020000623.1, read on the forward strand.
TGTTTACCCCTTCCTCTCGGAGGAAATTCAAGCTGGATGGCCCTGTATCGCTCGACACGTCCTCCACTTCAACCCTTGAGTAGCCGGTTGGTATTGGATTACCGTGTATCCTTCCTCCCTCCACTACGGGATGTGCCATACCGCATGCCACCTCTATAGTGAGGTTTTGACTCTGCAGTGACACATGCAACCCGCATGCGTGCATCGTGTGATTGCGTCCACGGGGTGACGAGTCGTCTCCGGTTCTTGAGGAACCTCGGTTGAAGTGCAAGCTGCTTTTCCTCGGTGGTGGGGCTAAACGGACGCATCACCACCAATCCCCGCCTCCATTAGTAGTGCCTCCATCTTTTGAACTTTTTCTATTAGGACTCTCATCTGTTCTAATTGGTCGTGGAATTTTTATTACTTCGAGACTCGGTATCTATGTCTTCTCGGGAAAACCTTCCCTCCATGGTACGAGGCCTACTCCCCTTGTGCGTCCCAGATGCTCAGCATTCTGTAATGCAAGTGTGAGATCATCTTTCTCCCTGCTTGGAACAAAAGAGTCCTCAGAAGACTGCTGATGTGCATCATGGAGCCTTCGGGACACTTCTTGTGAACTTGGACACTTGTGTACCAACTCGCCTGTATCAGAGAGTGATGCCCCTCGGGCGTATTGGTAATTCTTTCCTCGTTCGCACCAGTCCTTTGTCTCAATCTCGATCCCCTTTTCCAACAGCTCTTCCTCCCTCGCTCGCCATTTCTCTACGTTCTTGGCATAACCGCTATGGCCGAGACGATGAGGGAACAAGTTTTTGGCCGCATTGGCTTGATTCCTTTCGCTAACCTCCTTCGCCTCATCTGATATTCTGTACGCCACAAATTCATCCTAGAAAATGCGGCACCTACGATAATTGGGATCTTCAAAATTTGGTGTCAGCCCCCGCTTCACAAACTTCCTGGTAAGGTCCGTCTTGAACTTTCGAAAGCTGACGCTCATCCTCTCAAGGGCCCTCTGCTTTGCGAGTTCTTCTGATCCCGTGGGAAACTAGAATGTCCACTTCAACTTATCCCAAGCAAGGTTCTTGTCTCTGTCTGGTACCGCCCACTCCAATAGATCTGGATCACTGCTCTTCCAGTATCGGTACTTGATTGGGATGTCATCCTTCACGATGACACCTATAGCATTTGAGTATGGGGTGAGTACCGACGCGGAGCCGTAGGGTTCCGTCGGATCTAACGATGTTATAGTTGTAAAGGCCCGAGGGCATCTGTTTAGACCTCTCCCCTTTTTGTCGATGAGGTCCCGGTATCACCGAGTTCACAATGGCCGAAGGGGTAGCCTCCTCCACGCTTTCGGGGTTCAAGTTTAGAAAGCCACTTGGGCTACCGGGACCACCGTCATTTTCTCAGGAAATTGCAGGCCTGTTATCTTGTTCCGGGACATTTTCTACACTATAATGATCAAAAGTTTGAGAGAGTTAATCCAAAAATGATTCTAAACATTCGTGTAAATTGGACTTTTTAACGAGAAAAGGAATTTCTAAAAACCTATATATATAACTTATATATATATATAATATGTATATGTGTGTGTGTGAAAATATTACTCCACATCTGCTCATGTTTTTTTTAAAAAAATGCAGCCAACATTTACCAAGGCATATAAAGCTGATGATACAGTACTTAGAAGATGGAGATCTAATGGAGATCTAAAGAAGAGGGGGGACAAAAGAAGGAAAGAAGGAAAGAAGGATCCAATGTTACAAGTTCCTTTTAATGGAATATGCCAATTAATCCATAGGAATTATACAAAAATAAGCATGAAGTCCTACGTCATGCATGCTTTCTTCTTCCCATGACTCAGATTTCTTATGTTTTTTTCATGTGTCACTCGAACAATGGTTTAAAAACTTTCCTGTATTTTTTTCCTCTTCTGCCAGCAACAGTATTAGTAGCACTAACTTGACATGATGCCTATATTTTAGTATATTCCACAGTCCCAGACTTCCAATAGCACTAACATCCAGTAGCATCATCAATATTGAACCAAAGGTCACCTATACTCATCTTACTTCTACAAACGTCACATTTTGACATCAAAGAGCATATATGAGAGTTTCATGTGTTTTACTATTTTTATATAGAACCTACTACTACACTTTTTTCCTCGGCCGGGTCCAGTAACATTGACACATATTAGTCTTTCTATGTAAATTCTCCTAGTAAAATCATCTTTGTGTCTATATACAAAAATGGAATGGTGTAGCAGAAGATGGATCCTCTTCTGCCAGTGTCTTTTTTTAAAAAAGGGGTAATATGATTAGATGGAATCCATCTCTACTTACAATGTCTTGTCGAAACAATTTCCTTAGGCAAAAGTCATCTTTGTACTACTGAATCCAACATAATAGTGCGAAAAAAAAGTGCAAATTGTTCACGAAAGGCGAAGTAATGTGGCAGGAACATTGTTGTTGCCAAAATTCAAAGAACTAGCGATGATAACCATCCGAAATATTTACGGATATATTCACAAAACTTCATCGATTATTTACAGCAATGCTGAATGCTCATGCTAAAAAATTTGGATGTAGCTCATTGTCTAAAAATAAAATCTAGCTCAACTCGGGAGTAATCCATGCTTTGGTAAGAAATCTATCTTGCCATATGCTTATTAATGAAACACTCATTTTCACTTCATCATTAATGCGTATCAACGGAATAAGCTTATTCTGCTACTTTTTTATTTACATACATACACACAACTAGAGTATATAGAACATGCTCCCTCACCACAGTATATAGAACCAACAAGGTGCTAAAGGAAACATCACGACATCACGACATCAAGGCAAAGAAATATGACATGGGCGGAGGCCGAGGAACTTACATCGGGGTCTGGGTTGACTATGCCGAAGTGCTTCGCAGCGGGCAGTGGGGGCGTCCGTCGGTGGAGGGATGATGCCGGCCGGAGGGTGACGGAGGATGTCGCTGGAGGATGACGCCGTCAGTGGGGGCGGACACCAACGGCGGTCGGACGACGGATGTCGCTGGAGGACGGCAGTCGGACGGCGAATGTCGACGGTGGGCGGGCGGGCGACGCTGCACCGGTGGGAGGGCGGATCTGGACGACGCCGACGCTGGACAGGTCGGAGGCGGTCGGAAGGTGGGCGGATCCGGGCGACGGCGGCGGCCGGACTGTGGTCGAAGGCGGTCGAGGAGGGTGGACGGGCGGATCTGGATGATGGCGGCGCTGGATAGGTCGGAGTCGGTCGGAGGGTGGGGGCGGATCGGACGATGGCGGTGGCTGGACAGGTCGGAGGCGGTCGGAGGGTGGCGCAGTGGCAGGGGACGAAGTGCGGGTGGGCGGCGCTGGACGACCGCTAGGCATTGGACGGGTGGCCTGGCGGCGGATCTGGACGACACCGAGGAGGCGACGGATGTAGAAATATATAGTAACTTGACAAGTGACGGGTCCCCATAACAAACCGGCACCTATTTGGATAAATAGGTGCCGGCTGTTATTTACAACCGGTACCTATTTGATAAATAGGTGCCGGTTGTTATTTATAACCGGCACCTATTCTCCAAAACCCTAACTCATCAGTTCCATTTACTGGGTCCCTTCATCATTATATGCATGCACCTAAGGCTGCCAATGGGCCTGATATGTATGCATCAATTGATATGTATGCATGCACCTAAGGCTGCCAATGGGCCTGATATGTATGCATCAATTGATATGTATGCTGCCATTGGTTCTATAATTCAATTTGTCTGTCCACATGAGACGACTTTAAAGGGTTATTTACAATAGGTAGAGAGAACGGGACCGCATGCAAATATATTCATTCAGTTCCAAAATTACATATTCATGGTTGTTACAATCAAACTCCAACTTATAAGTCGATCACTATTACTCCTTCTTCATGATCACTGCGAACATATGGGGCTTTCTCCTCTTCTTCTTCTTCTTCTTCTTCTTCGTCTTCTTGACTTTCTTCACCTTCGTCTACATCTGTTGCGAAAGGTGGTAACTCGTCAATTTGATCGTAGCCTTCCTCATCGGTGATATTCTCAACTCCAACAATGTTTCGCTTTCCATTGAGAACTACGTGGCGATCGAGTCACCGATGAAGGGTCCTTGACATAGAATACTTGTGTTACGAGTTTGCGAGCACAAAAGGTTCATCTTGATAACCCACATTGTTTAGGTCCACGATGAACATCCCGTACTTGTCAATTTTCAAACCACTTGGAATTTTGACCCATTGACACTGGAAAAGTGGTACCTTCAGCGGTCCATACTCAAGCTCCCAGATTGCCTCTATATAGCCATAGAATGTTTGTTTTACACCATTACCGTCGAAGGCATCTATACGGACACCACTATTCTGATATTTGCTCTTGGCATCCTGCGTTCTCGTGTAAAATGTATACCCATTAATATCATACCCTTGGAATGAATGAATAGTGCTCGCAGCCCTCGAGACAAAACGTACAACCGGTCACTATCGGGATTCGCAGCCATAATATGCTTCGTAACCAATCACCGAAATGCGTCTATGCCGCTTAGCGATCCATGCTTCGATTTGCTCGGGTTCTCGGTTCGGATTGAGTTGTAATGCACATCAACAAATGGAGCCACCAAGGCCGACTGCTCGAGCACTGCGAAATGTGCTTGTCGTAGTGTTTCAAGGCTAGGAGCGAATATTGCTTTATGCCCTAAAGTCCCTTTCCCAAGTAGCCTGCCCTCGTGTCGGGACATCGGCACACCAATGGGACGTAGATCCATATAGTCGATGCAAAACTCAACCACCTCCTCTGTTGCATAACCCTCTACGATATCCCTTCCGGTCGAGCTCTGTTACGCACTTACTTTTTTATGATCCCCATGAATCTCTCGAAAGCCCACATGTTATGAAGATAAACTGGGTCGAGAATCTTTATCTCTTTCATGATATGTATCACTAGGTGAACCATTATATCAAAAAATGATGGTGGAAAACAAATCTCAAGTTGGCAAATGGTCACGATTAGATCTGCTTGGAGCTTGTCTAGTGTGGTTGGATCGATCACCTTCTGATATATAGCATTGAAGAACGAGCACAACTTTATGATTGGGTTTCGCACCCTGTCTAGCAAGATGCCTCTAATCGCAACAGGGAGTAGTTGTGTCATCAGCACATGACAATCATGTGTCTTCATGCCCACTATTTTCTTCTTTCTAATGTTGACAAGTCTTTTAACGTTAGCGGAGTAACCAGACGAGACCCAGACACTCTACAGGCACTCCAACAGGCTGATTTTCTCGGCGACACTGAGGGTGTAGCATGCGGGAGGGAGGTATTGTCGGCCATTGGGACGTTCTTGAGGATGTAGCTCGGACCTGATGTTCATGTCTACGAGGTCTCTCCGGGATTTCAACGTATCCTTTGTCTTGCAGGTATGTTCAGCAGTACTCCCATCAAACTCTTGCATACATTTTTCTCAACGTGCATCACGTCGATTGCATGACGGACAACCAAATCTTTCCAATACGGTAGTTCCCAGAAGATAGATTTCTTCTTCCAAAGAGGCTTCTCACCACCCTTGCCCGCCGCGTGTGTATTGCCATGCCCCTTACCAAAAACATGTTCAATATCTTTTACCTCTTCAAAAATATCTCTGCCTGTACGATGTATCGGAGCTATCCCCTTCTCCACTGTGCCATCGAAATCTCTTCTATTGCTACGGTACTGGTGACCGGCAGGAAGAAACCTTCGGTGGCACATGTACATAGTCTTTCCAGAGTACCTCAGCCACCTGCTTGTTGTGTCCCGCATGCACCGCACACATGCACAACCACCTTTCACCGTTTGTCCGATGTGTTGCCACGTGTGCGGGTAATCTTGAATGGTAACTAACAATATTGCCCTTAAGGTGAAGTACTCTCTTTTGTAAGCATCCCACATCTGCACCCCTGTTAACACTGAAATTTGGTAATTGAGTCTCTAAGTCTGCAAAGGCGAAGCAGAATCGGATCGGCTGGTTTGGAGTGGAAACAGAGGCCGCATCGGCTGAGGAGTGATCGGCTGCGAGGCCAATGGGCTAAGGTTGGATCGGACAAGGGCAGCCGATAGCCGATTCCAGGTCCAGAAGAGATAAAACCATTTCTGGTGTAGAAGTTTGAGGATAAATAGAAGATTCGGTTGTTAGTTGCACGTTAAACGATATTGCCACCTATGGATAGAGTCCTGTAACGGCAATTGTATCTGTAATTTAGGAGTTTGTTTAAACTGTAAGTTGTAACACAACATGGGTCCTTCTTGGGATAATGTTGTGTTATAAATGGTAGTTTAGATATAGTCCAGGGTTTGTACAAATAATTGTATCTTGGGTATAAATAGGACCCGAGACCCTCTGTAATGAAGAACAATCACAATCAGTCAAACCTTCGGCGCATTACCAACCTTTTTATTCAGACGAGCAGTTTGTTTGGCTACGGGCTGCATCGTTTCAATCCCCAGATCTAGGTAAATGCTTGTCATTAGTGGTACGATCTGTTGTTTCTAGTGCTTCCATCGCAATGATACATTAGATTCAAGAGTTTATACTGCGCTACTTATCATATAGCGTATATAAATTAGACTAATGTTTTGATCTATCCTGCCATTGGTTAGTTCTATCAAGAACTTGCAGCCAATAGGGCTAGATCTAAAGGTTGCTGGTTTATATGCGGTATCCACCGTCTCGAGGAATATAAATTGGCCGCAACAGATCATGTTTTTCTTTTTATACCTAATGCTGCATCGGGCTCGAACTGTTAAGTCGTTTTTAGAACTATCAATGATCTGTTCGGCTAAGATTTATATTGTTTAGAGAAAGTGCCGGGGTTTCAGCCGGCCTTATTTGCCCTAATGTGTTTCTTTTAATATATTTATTATTAGATTCATATTAGGACTGCTTCTTATATTAAGATCATATTCTTGTCAGACGTTACTAGCCGAAATCGGCCTGCCATCGGCAGCCGACGGTCGATTTCCAGGCTATGCGCATCTGGTTCAAGAGTGATATCTTTTCATAAGATTCATCGGAGTACTAGCCGATTCATCATTAGCTTTTCAGTATCGGCTAGGTTATCGATTCATATATTTATTATCCTTTATTGTATTTAGATTACACGACTGATGCTGTCTCGGTATAGCTAATCTATTTCAGTCGTTTGGCTTAAATATATTTTAGGATAGCATATATATGCTCATGGATTCCCTCAGCCGATCCAGTGGGGATCTAACCTAACACTTAATGCATATTCCCTTGTTTATCTTGTTGGTTATCAGATCAAATCAATCGCACGCCCGCATAGCACAGTAGCCGAGAAGGACCCTGCACCGGAGCTAAGCGGATCTCCCGTGCCGGCGCGTGAGAGAAATTTCTCATCAACACGCTTCTTGGCACACCCGGTGGGACTTTCTCTGTCGGCTCGACTCGGACGCATAGATTCAGCGGCAAGATGGTCGACTCCAAGAGCCCGCATTTCCCAGGACAACATCGTGCCTGTGAAGATGGAGCAGTTATCGGCTGAATAGTAAGCCGATTATAAGAAGATGGTGGAAGAGCTCCAGGCTAACTACCTGCAATCTTTCACCCAAACAAGATCTGGGGCCGTGCATCAAAAATATAAGTTCAGCATGAACGACCTTAAGGCATCCTCCTCTGGTGAAACAAAAGGCAAACAGAAGATGGAGGAGCCGACCCAGGAACAAGACGATTCGGCTGTATACTCTCTACAAGACCGGATCAACTCGGCCGTCCATCACACATTAGTCAATCAAAGTAGTATCCTGGTTAACACCCTCAATAACATGATCGCTACTGTGGTCGACGCCAAGATAGTCGACCAACTGCAACGAGGGCCGACGTACTTTACAAATGGCCAATTTCCTGGTTACAGGAGGCTGGTCACACAGAATCGGCCGATCCCACCACTAGCACAATAAGGGCCGTCGGGAGGAGTACTCGGTCAGCCAAATCCAGGTGAATCGGCTATAAAGCCAGCAATTACTATACTAAACCGACAGCAGCCGTTGCCCCAAGATCAGATTGCTAATATGTTCAACGACAATCGGCAATCAGAGCTGATTGATCCAAACAGACGGTACAACGCCAGTGGCACCTTTTCAGACCACCAACGCCACCACCGGCGCATCGGCCGTCTCCCACTGATCATCACTACCAGTGCCAAGGAGGCCGTCAAGATCATCATTACAGGCCTCAGACACCACCACTGTATCGGCAAGCGTCCGCGTCGTGTGACCCATACGAGCCGATACAGCAAGACAACTGAACCTGGGCCAATCTGATTGCAGATGTCATGCACGATCAATTCGGCCTCAAGCCGAAAGACTCAGGGAACATGTATCGGCATCCCTATCCAGAGCACTTCGAGCGGATCCCGTTGCCTAACCGATACAAGATCCTAGATTTTTCGAAGTTCTCTGGGCAGGACAACGTTTCAACTTATGAGCATGTTAGCCAATTCTTGGCATAGTGCGGCGAAGCATCGGCTACGGACGCCTTGAGAGTCTGATTGTTCCCTCTTTCTCTTTCAGGATCGGCTTTTACTTGGTTCTCTTCATTGCCCTACAACTCAGTTCAGAGCTGGGCCGATCTTGAAAAACAATTCCACAGCTACATCTACTCCGACAACCACGAGATGAAGTTGTCGGACCTCACCAACATCAGGCAAAAACACAACGAATCGGTCCAAGAATACATCCAACGCTTTAGAGAGATGAGGAACTGATGCTACAACCTGGTGCTGTCGGACGCCCAGCTGGCCGATTTGGCCTTTCATGGTTTGATCGCCCCGATCCTAGAGCAATTCTCTGAGCAGGACTTTGACAGTTTAGCCCACTTGGCGCAGAAGGTGACGGCCCATGAGCAGCAATTCCAAGACACCAGGAAGGCCGTCAAAAATATAACTCAGGTCGTCGTGACGCAGAAGTGGCGGCAGCTAAATGGGCCAAGAACAAAAAGGCTATCGTCTGCCAATGGCTGCTGAAGACGGCCAAGGAAGAACGATACGATTTCGACATCACCAAGGCCGACAGGATCTTCGACTTGCTGCTCAAGGAGAAGTAAATTCAATTGCCTGAAAATCATGTGATCCCGTCGGCCAAAGAATTGAAGAAAAAGAAATATTACAAGTGGCACAATTCCACATCCCACGCCACCAACAACTGCAAAGTCTTCAGGCAGCAAATCCAATCGGCGATTAAGGCCGGGAAGCTGAAGTTTGCCGATTCAAATCGGCCAATGAAAGTAGACGGCAATCCTTTCCCGGTCAACACGGTCCAAGCCGGTCCCAGGCAAGCTGATCGACAGAACAGAATGGCGCACCGCTTAGTCAATACATCGATCGGGGCCAAGGCAGAAAATGAGCAGATTGGATGTCACACCGCACCGATTAATATGGTGCGCCGAGTCATCAGATCGGCTGGCCGACGGCCAATCCACGAACACAGCCGACACCGTCATCAGCACCGGTCTCGGCAGGAAGAAGCATACAATGGCAACAACCTCGACGATGAAGAGGCCGACGATGAGGAATCGGCCAACCCCCAATGGTGCCTGTCCGATCTCTTCACAAAGACGCAGAAAAGAAGGGTTCAAAGACTTAAGCATGAAGGGAGAGACGACGAAGTTCAGCAAATGATCCACGAACAGCGCCGTCGGCGGGGCAAAATCAAAAGGCGATGGGTACCCAAAGATAAAACTGCCATAGCCGACGAAGAGCAAGCCGAGGAAAGCCCAGCCGATCAAGCCAGGAGGGCAGCCAGAGGGAAAGGCAAAATTTCTGCATCGGTTAACATGGTGTTCGTGCTGCGAGCCGAGTTCAGCGCTCCTAAAGCCGATGCAGACACCATTGAAGACGACCTGGCAAAATTGGCAATCTCACCAGACCAGGCTGTTTTCGACAAACCCGAGGTAACCGAAACTCGACACTTAAAGCCGTTGTACGTTAAAGAATTCATCAACGGCAAGCCGATTTCCAAAATGCTAGTCGATGGGGGAGCTGCAGTCAACCTCATGCCTTACGTAGCATTCGGGAAACTAGGCAAAGGGGTCAAGACCCGATAAAAACCAACATGGTGCTCAAAGACTTCGGCGGCAACCCATCGGAAACCAAGGCGCGTCCTCAACGTGCCCACAACGTTCTTTGTCATTGATCGGAAGGGGTCTTACAGCTGTTGCTCGAAAGGGACTGGATACACGCTAACTGTTGCATCCCTTCTACAATGCATCAGAGCCTGATCCAATGGGACGGCGACAAGATCGAGATCGTGCCCCCGCAGTCGATTAGTGTCGTCGTGCCGATTTGCCACTTTGGGAAATCGAAGGCATCGATTGTTTATGCGGGAAAATCGGCAAGCCGATTTTCTAAATGTGTCCAATTCCACAATACAGCCGATTGGAAATGACGAGCCGCAACTGCTGCTTTGAATAAGACATGGTGGAGGGCTCAAGCGTTTTCAACATGAACACCGCGGACGAAGACGATGGCAAGCTAGGGCAAGGTTTCACGTCGGCCGACGAATTAGAGGAAATTGATATTGGCTCTGGTGATAAGCCGAGGCCGACGTATATTAGCAAAAATCTGTCTCCTCATTGTTGATCCCAGCTTATTGAGTTGTTAAAAGAATATAAAGATTGTTTTGCTTGGGAGTACTTCGAGATGCCCGGCCTCAGCCGATCAATAGTGGTCCATCAGCTGCCGATTAAGGCAAGCTATCGGCCGTTCAAACAGCCTCCCAGGAGGTTTAAGGCCGATATGTACGATGCAATTAAAGCTAAAATCACTCGGCTATACGACGTAGGATTCATTCGGCCTTGCCGATACACCGAGTGGGTCTCAAACATCATCCCAATGTTGAAGAAAAACGGTAAATTTAGGGTGTGCATCGATTTCAAAGATCTAAACAAGGCAACCCCTAAAGACGATACCCAATGCCGATAGCCGATCTGCTTGTCGATGCTGCTTCAGGCCACAAAATTATCAGTTTCATGGATGGCAATGCAGGGTACAATCAAATATTCATAGCCGACGAGGACATCTACAAGACCGCTTTTTGGTGTCCCGGCGCAATCGGCTTGTACGAGTGGGTAGTGATGACGTTCGGCTTGATGAATGATGGGGCAACATATCAACGGGCCATGAATTACATTTTTCACGATATGATCGCTCGCTGGTAGAGATATACATTGACGATGTGGTTGTTAAGTCAAGGGAGATAGAAAGCCACATAGCCGATCTGAGACAAGTGTTAGAACGAATGAGGAAGTACGGTCTGAAGATGAATCCGCTTAAATGCGCGTTCGGCGTATCGGCAGGACAGTTCTTGGGATTTCTTGTCCATGAAAGAAGAATTGAAGTTACACCAAGAAGCGTAAATGCTATCAAGACAATTCAACCTCCGAAGGACAAAAAACAACTCCAATCATTGATCGGCAAGATAAACTTCATCAGACGGTTCATAGCCAATCTCTCAGAAAAGATGGAGTCATTCACACCACTGCTTCGGCTGAAAGCCGATCAAACATTCACATGGGGGGCAGAACAGCAAAGGGCGTTAGACAACATAAAAGATTATCTGAGTTCCCCCCCAGTTTTAATGCCTCCACAAAAGGGAATACTGTTCAAACTGTACCTATCAGTCGATGATAAATCAATCAGCTCCGTCTTAAACCAAGAGGTCAATGGCAAAGAAAAGGCCATCTTCTATCTCAGCCGACGGTTGCTAGACGTGGAGACAAGGTATTCACCTGTGGAGAAGCTATGCTTATGCCTCTATTTTTCATGTATGAAGTTAAGGCACTATCTGCTATCCAACGAGTGCACAGTAATCTGCAAAGCCGATGTAGTTAAGTGCATGCTATCGGCTCCAGTGCTCAAAGGAAGAATTGGGAAGTGGATTTTCGCGCTAACAGAATTCGATCTGAGGTATCAGGCACCAAGGCCAGTCAAGGGGCAAGCCATAGCCGATTTCATTGTGGAGCACAGAAATGACTCAATCGGCTCAGTGGAAATTATGCCTTGGACTTTGACATTCGATGGCTCGGTTTGCACTAACAGCTGTGGCATCGGCTTGGTCATTATTTCGCCCAGGGGGCAAGCTTTGAGTTTTCTTTTGCCATCAACCCCCGCGCTACAAACAACCAAGCCGAACACGAAGCCGTCCTTAAATGATTACATCTACTCAAGGAAGTCGAAGTCGACGCCATCGAAATAATGGGAGATTCATTGTTGGTCATCAGCCAATTATCAGGAGAATATGAGTGCAAAAACGATGCGCTGATGGTCTATTATCGACAATGCAGGGAACTAATGGACGATTTTTGGCTGGTTACTTTGAAACATATCCCAAGAGAGCAGAACTCAGAGGCCAATGACTTGGCTCAGGGGGCATCGGGCTATCGGCCGATGCTGAAAGAAACTGACACAGACGTTGCCGCCATCACAGCCGATGATTGGAGGTTTGAAGTTTACAACTATCTGATAAACCCCTCTCAATCGACTACAAGCAAGCTACGATACAAGGCATTGCGATACGTATTGCTCGACGAAGATCTGTACTATCGGACGATTGACGGCATGCTATTCAAGTGTTTGGGAGCCGATCAGGCTACAGTGGCCATCGGAGAAGTGCATGAAGGAATCTGTGGCACTCATCAATCGACCCACAAAATGAAGTGGCTGCTCCGCCAAGCAGGATATTTATGGCCGACGATGCTGGAGGATTGTTTCAAGTATTACAAGGGCTGCCAGGATTGTCAAAAGTTTGGCGCCATACAACGAGCACCAGCATCGGCTATGAACCCAATTATTAAGCCGTGGCCGTTCGGAGGATGGGGCATTGATATGATCAGCCAGATCAATCCACCATCAAGCAAAGGACATAAATTTATCTCAGAAAAGTGGATTCTAAGAACGCAATCGAGTTTGTGAAAGAACACATCATCTACCGATTTGGCGTTCCACAAACAATTACAACAGACCAGGGATCTATCTTTGTATCTCACGAATTTGTTCAGTTTGCCGACGGCATGGGGATCAAGCTGCTGAATTCCTCGCCGTACTACGCACAAGCCAATGGACAAGCCGAGGCCTCAAACAAAAGTTTGATCAAATTGATTAAAAGAAAGATCTCTGAGTACCCTAAACAGTGGCACAGCCGATTAGCCGAATCACTGTGGGCGTATCGGATGGCATGCCACGGGTCGATTCAAGTCCCTCCGTACAAGCTGGTCTACGGACATGAGGCAGTGCTGCCATGGGAAAGTGTCATCGGCTCAAGGCGCATTCAGCTATAGGATCAACTCACAGCCGACGATTATTATCACCTGATGGTGGACGAATCGAAAGATTTAGTTTTATCCAGGATGAGGGCCTTGGAAAAAGTCACAAAGGATAAAGAACGAGTAGCCAGACATTATAATAAAAAGGTAGTGCCTAAATCGTTTGAAGAAGGCGAACTCGTTTGGAAATTGATACAGCCGATTGGATCTAGAGACAACAAATTCGGCAAGTGGTCACCAAATTGGGAAGGGCCTTTCAAGATCCACAAATGCGTCTCTAAAGGGGCTTACATGTTAAAAGGGCTGGACGGAGAAGTGTTTGGAAGGGCTCTTAACGGAAAATACCTGAAGAAATATTACCCAAGTGTATGGATCAACTCGTGATTCGGCTTGGGTTGATTAAGCCGACTTACGACAGCCGATGTCTTGCTTTAACAAGGCATTGCCTTTAGGTATTTTTATGCAACGTTTTTTTTGCTCAGTTTTGTACGATCGGCTCATAATTGGCCGATAGGGACGACAATAATGCGCGAACGGCTCGAACTCACAATTTTGTCGACACCGAAGCTATCAACAAAACTTGGGGGGCATATACGTACACGAGCCGATTGAAAAATTGGGCGTCAGGATTTTTTGAAGGATTTCTAAAACTTTTTAGCATCGTAATCGATAGTCCAAATGAAGGCGTTGGAAGTGATTTGGATCGACGGCCGTAATTCAGGCGCTGCCGGTTGTGGTGTGGTCTCGGAATCGGCAACATAAAGCAATACGGGCGGCTGGGGCCGATTTCAGCATGAGCAATTCAAGACACTGCGCACGGCCGAAAGCCGATCTCATATACAAGCGCAGCTGCAGAAGATTGATAAACTATATTACACAATTCAAAGCCAATTACAAGCATGACTAAAGTGATTGTCCAATCCCAGCACAAAAGTATGACAAGTATAATACAAGAGGCAATAACCGATTTCAGAATGTTAAAATATTACAAGCTCATTGTTTTAAGAAATCGGCTATGGCGGAGAATGCCGTTTGCTTGATCTGGTCTATCTCTTCAATGGCCCTGACGTCGTCGGTCTCGGACCCTGCCACCGGCCGGATGCCCTTCACCAAGTCTCGCAAGTGTGCCACAGCCGCCTTGATGTCTTGGCGTTGAACTTCGATCTCGGCCGGCAAACCATCCATGTACTCCTTATGGACATCGATCTCGTTCATGACTTGAACGGGATGAGCCATCAGCTGATCTTGGCGTGCTTGGCCGCCGGCTCAGTCTTCAGGCGGTCGAAGGCGACTTTCCGGCTCTCAATGGCGTCCTTGGTTGATTGGAGGGTGGCCGACTGGGCCTGGTTCTCGTGGCGATCGGCTATCCGCTGCCGCGCCCGTCCGTACTTGAGCTGGTGGGCTTCCATGAAGGTGGCCGGCACGATGGCGTCGGCTAGAGCTTCCGGCAGCTGGCCTTGAATTTCTTTGAAACGCGCGCGTATCGAACCGCTGTCGACCACCAGCGCATCCAGCGAGGCCTCCAGCCGGTTGCCGATGTCGGCTAGGGTGGCCCTCAGGTCCTCAGCCAGCATCACCAACGCCTCCTCACCGATTTCGCCGGACTCCTCGAACTCCGACAGGTCAAAATTGAGGAGGTCGGCTATGTTCTGCAGAAAAGAGAAATGATCAGAATGCATTAAGTTGATAGAAGCTGATCGTCAGCCTCAGCTTACTGTTGGCACCGGAGTCGGAGCTGTCGGCTCGGCTGGATCACCGCCTGCGGCCGTCGGGGCCTCTTCGTCGGCGTCGTTGCCGCCGCCCGCGGCAGGCACAGCATGCTTGCTGGACGCTTGGGGGGAGCCGACGGAGATCGTGGGGGCTGCAAAAGAAGTGTTAGCAGGCGAATCGGCTATTTTCTACGGATCGAGTGGCAAGAGGCGATTACCGATGGCGCGGGGCGTGAAGTGCGGCCGGCCAATTTCTTGACCTAAAAAGAATTGTTCGGTCAGATGCAAGTGATATCATTATGAAGCCAAACTTGGTGAAATGAGGGCTTACCGGCCGACTTCTCGCTGGAGGACTTGGGACCGACGGAGCGTCGGCTGGAGCATTGACGGACTCATGGCTCGAACTCCCAGGTTCGGCCGCCGCTCCAACAGCTACCGGCACTTCCTCGCTGGCGATGGTGTCGAGGAACTACGCGACGGCCGGGTCTAAGGGGGGAGGCTGTTGGCTGGCGTTGCCGGCTTCTTCTCTTTTAGTTTCTTGGGGGCAGGCGCGGCCGACGGTTGTAGGGGTGGTGCAGCTCTTTTCTTCTGGGTAATCAGCTGACGCACCTGCCCTTGTAGCAACGACGCCAGCTTCAGCGCCCCCCAGCCGATGGCCGACAAAGCGAGGCCGTCCCCATCCAAAACACCTAGACGGTATTCAATGGGGCGCCCGGAGTCGCTCACTGTCGGCGGCTCCATCTCCGTCTCCGTCTCCTGCAAGCCAAAGGGGAAATGTTAATCGGCTATATCAGCCGATGATAAGAAGAGTGAAATCGGGTGGACATCGAAGCTTACCGAAGGGATTTCTTCGGGCAGGAGCAGATCGACGTAATGTGATGACCGCTGGTGAAAGATGTGGCGTTTGATTTCGGCCCACCATTGGTCATAGGCCGCGTTCTTCCTGAGCGACAGGGTCATCACGCCGATCTCGCCGAGGGGAGGGCCGACTATATTCAGCAGCCGATGCAGTATCAAATCATGAGTTACCACCCCCTCGTTTCAATTTTGTCGGCGTAATAAAAGCCGATGGGCATTTGCCCAAGACCGAACCGCCTCGCTGCCAATACCGGGTAATAAAACTCGAAGCTCTTGGCCACCGATCGGCCCCGGTGGATTCCGGTCGGCAAGATGCGGGGATAGAGCGGCGATGAACAGCTCCCTGCACCTTGGGTTGTCGGCCGAGTTGATGTCTTCCCAGTTGAAGTCGGCCGGCAACTCAAACAGTCCCCGATCTCGGTAGAAATACCAGGCACGGTTCTTGCGAGATAGCCCGTCGTAAAGGGTGATGAACCATTCGGCCAGCAGTTCGGCCGATTGCCTTGAGCCTAAATGAGCGGCTGCTGCTTCTCCGTAGCTCATGCACCTGGTGGTGGTGACCTCGTTGCGTCCTCGTCTTCGATCGGCTCCAGCCTTGGGAATATGGCGTCTGTCAGAGGGAGCTGATAGGCCACCTTTTGGGTTGCTAGCACCAGCCAGATCTGCAGGAACCACCAGGGGCCGCCAGTGTTGATTGGGGCGTTGGCGGTTATCTTTGCAGCGGCCTGATGCAGCATTTGGTACAAATAGCCGAGGAGGTACTTCCCCAGCGCGAGCTTGCCCCCGTCAGCCAAGATTTCGGCTACGACTTGGCAGTTGGCAGTCGGCCCGCAGCTCGATCCACAGACTAGAAATTTTTCAAGCCACATCATCAGGAACGCGGTGTGCTCCCTATGGCCGACGGGTCCATCCTTAATGTTCTGGGCAATGAAGCCGCTCCACCCGCTGATGGCCTTGGATTTGAACTGGTGCTGCCCCTTTCGGCTCAGGTTGCTGGGGTTGGTCGATGACTCGATGTCCAAGCCGGTTGTCATGCACACGTCGGCCAGTGTGATGGTCATCGGCCTTTGTCGAAAGATGAAGGCGTTGAAGTTGTCATTCCAGAAGTACGTTACAGCCGACAGAAGCGGCTCGTCCTTCTCCATGCCGGCAATAGATAGGCCAAGCCTTGGGCTATCCTGGTCTCCTCCCATTGGGTGTATTTGGCCGAATGCATTATCTTGTACCACTCGACCCAAGCGGCGTCAGTCGTCGGCCACGACTTAAATGTCCCATTCCAATGGGTGAGAGATGGCTTAGTAGTGTTTTTGTTGCGTATTATAAATAAAAGATTAATTATCTAAAAGGCGGAAAAGTCAACAAAGTTTCGGAAACCCTAAAAGGAAAAAATTGCAAAATGAATAATAAAAATAAAAAAATTATAAAAATATACAATTGGAAAAGCTAAGGTTGATAAAAATTTATTTTTGAATCAAAACTTTATTTTTGGAAAATACAAAAAATATTATTATTAAATTATAAATAAAAGGTTATTAAAAATAATATATAATAATGAAGTTGGGAAAGATTAAAAATATAAATTAAATTAAATTTATATTTGGGGCCAAAATTATATTTTTAATTTTATTTTTATGGGTGAAATGCAAAAAAAATAAAAAATAAAATCGAAAAATGGAAAAAGGTCACCGTTCATGGGCGCCAACCGTTCGACCCGCCCCTCTCTCGCCCGCACATGCGATGCACGCGCGCGCGCGCGCGCGCCGTGCTGCCCGCCCACGCCGCCGCCCACGCCACGCCGGCCTCCGCGCTCGCGCGCGCGTCGGCCACATGCCCCGTCCTCTCCCGACCCTCCCTTCTCCTCCCTCGCCGTCTGGCCGCCTATAAATGGAGCCCCGCGCCCCCTCTCCCTTCCTCACTGCGCCCCTTCCCCTCCTTCTTCCCCGTCCGAGCACCGCGCCACGCCACCTCACCGCCGTCGCGCTCGTGTCGTCCCTGGTCAATTAAGGACCGAGCCATGAGATAAACATGAAACGAGCCAGTACAACTTGTTGACAACAGATTTTAGCAAATCCAGATAATTCGGAGCATCGGCTATTGGCAGCATTAGCAGGGCTCACTTGCGATGAATATGCATGCGTGTGCATAATTAGTTTATTGGAGATTAAAATAATCTAACTTTGGAAGGACACGTTAATACTTTGTACTTAGAGATAAATCCACATGCAAGGAAGGTGATCGGCTTCACGTGCAGCTACATGTCACGGATGGCAAGTAACCAAAAGAGTACATGTTAATCACGCATGTGTGGGTTATATTTGCACGGACAAGTCAGAGAAGGAAACTTTATTAGCAAGGATCCTATACAAGGGAAATTAGAGTCCATGTATCTTTATAATTAGAGTCCATGTATCTTTTGTTTAGGCAAGTTTGTTAGGATTGTGGGTCAGCCCAGGGTATAAATATAAGCCCTGGCTATTGTATCAAATCATCTCTCGATCAATACAATTCGGCGCATCGCCACTCTTTTATTCTTCATCTTTGTTCGACATCTGACGAAACTTGGCATCCGGCGTTGGGATGCATCGGTTAGGTTCGACCTCCAGCAAAGGAATAAGTCCAATGTTCTGTCGGATCAGGCGATCATATTGACTACGTCGACGTTGTCCAAGGCTGCATCAGTACGTTCGATCTCTTGGATTGCTCCGGTTTAGTTAGCATGCCTGCCTGACTATTTATCATATGTCTCTATTAATCTAATCTTAGTATTTCAATTTAGCCCTATCAGTTGTTTCTCGTTTTAGGGTTTCTGTCGATACTGGTTAAGTCGTTATACTAGATTAGATTGGTTTAGGCATCTACCACCCTGAAAATCAGCCAAGGGCTTGATTGTCTAGATATTGCTTTTCTTTTCATACTTAGTGCTGCATCAGTTTGATCTACTAAGTCGTGATTAGAACCGTAATCTCTAGCCTGCCTGTTGGTTGCCTCTAAGGGTTTCATCGGGGTTTCAGCCGATGAGTTATCTGGACATTGCATCGGCTTGCAAGGATTGTATACAAGTTGGATCCAGCCGATTGGATTTAATGACATCGGCATTGGCTGGAATTACACCATCGGCTTGTCAGCCGATCAGTTAGTTTTTGGGTATCGGTTTACCGGCCGATATGATTTATATTCTGCTGTTTTGCATAATTTGTCAGTGGCAGGATCAAACTGACTGGCACGCCCGCGCTTCATCTATTCTAGGACCTGCACTGGAGCTAAGCAGATCTCCCAGGCCGGCGTGTTGATTTTTCTCGTCAACACAACTGTACTTCTCGAATGCGTATAGACCTAGCGGAGTAAATAGCTGAGCGAAGGTAGTATCCCTGCATAGTAGTTCTTACGTATGAGAATGGGTGAAAGGCCTACATGTTGTATCATGAACTAAAATTGGATTTAATTATAACTTAAAGAATGAATGAGTTTTTCCCTCCCCGAGAGCGCCAGAACTCCTCTAACTGCTAGAAACTGTGTACAGCTATAGTGCAAGAGGGCTCAAGTTCATGGAGCGGGACTGCCAAAGTGAGATTATCGAAAGGCTTTGCCGTGACGCGTCTCATGTGTTGGGACATAGGCTCATGTGTTGGGCAAGTCACGGAGTATGGGTAAAGTGTACATCCACTGCAGTGTGAGTAAAACAATCTATTCGAATAGCCGTGCTCGCGGATATGGAGCGGTGAGAAAAGTTTTTCGCTTGGCTAGACTTTAAATCTTAAAATGATGGGATGGGCATGCATGATGATTTTTATGTACTGGCGGATCAACTTCTTGGAAAGCGAGAAGGGGTAGACCCCAGAAAATCATAACGATCTAGTGGTGGGAAGCTATCCTTGTGATCACAATGGATGGTGGAGAGAACCGTCGCTGATTAAATGAACTATGAAAATAAAACTTGATCCGTCTTAGGTCTTAGGCTTGTGAAAAGAATTGCAAAACTGGCTTTATGCAAAAGAACAACAACCACTCCTTGATTATCCCCTATCATGTGCATCGTTGTTATGGTGATGTAACACCCTAAAAATCAGAGATTTAAAAATCAAAATATAAATTTGGAACTTATAAAAACTTTTGGATTGTTGCATCTTGTCGTGCTATTTGGCTCTTATTTGCAAGTTTTACTGCGTGTTATAAATAAATAAATGTTTAATAAAAGTGGGAAAAGTCGAAAAGGGTTTCGAAAACCCTAAAAGGAAAAGAAATTGCAAAAGGGATAATAGAAAGGAGATATAAAAATAATATACAATTGGAAAAGCTAAGATTTATAAAAATTTATTTTGGGTTAAAATTTTATTTTTGGGAAAATATAGAACAATTATTTAATTATAAATAGAGAAAGAAAAATATATAAATAATAACAATAATAAAGTTGGGTAAAATATTAATACTTTAGAATTTAATTTAAAGTTATGATTGGGACCAAAATGTTATTTTTAAATTATATTGGTGAAATGGAAAAGGAAAAAATAATAAATACAAAAATAAAAATCAAAAAAAAGAAAAATATACTATTCATCGGGCGCGGTGTGACCGACGCCGGGCCGGCCCCCTCGCCGGCGCGTGCGACGCGTGTCGTGCACGCGCACCGCATCGTGCTCCCCCCACCTACCCTCATGCACGCGCCGCACCGTCCGCGCCTGTTCCACGCTGCCCACGCCGGCCCCTCTCCCCTCGCCGCCGCGTCACGCCCGTGACCACGCCGCCGTACCGGCGCATGTCGCGGCGCCTATGCCGCCGTACCGCCACGCCCATGTTACCGTCGCCACCCACCGCGCCGCGCCCACGCCACCGGCCGCTTATAAAGATGCCCCGACCTCTTCCACTCTCCTCCTCACCGCGCCGCAATCGCCCGAGCTTGCCGCAGCTCCACCGCTTCGCCACACCACCGTGCCGCGTCGGGCCGAAGCACCGCCGCCGGTCTTGCCACCTTGTGCCGCGCCGCCCGAAGCCCTCGCTGCGCGCCTTCTTTTGCCGCCGCGGCTGCCGCCCTCGTCGGTGAGCCCCTCTCCTTCTTACCCTCTCCTCCTAGCCGACCGCCCCGCGCCCTTGCTGCACCGGCTCGGCCGATCCCGAAAGAAGAGAGAGAGAGATGAAACCAGAGGAGGGAAGAAGAAAACACGGGAAGGAGAGAGAAAAAAAGAAAAAGAAAAGAAAGAGAAGAAAAGAAGAAGAAAAAAATAATATAAAATACAAATAAGAAAATAATAAAATATTTTGGAAAATATTTGGGGAAATTTTTGAGTAAAAATATATGTCCTTTTCTTGGATTTAATCATTTATTTTTGGAATTAATTAAAAACTAAAGATATTAATTATCACATAAATTGATTTATTTAATTATCACTCTAGAAATTTTATTATAATTTACTTTGTTATTAAATATTAATTTAGCGTATGGATTTTCAAATTTTTAAAATTCCAAATAGTGTCGAGCCTTAGGGTTAATTATTCGCGGATCCGATTATTTTAACTCTAGGGTTAATCATTTCGGTATAATAATCTTGAATCATCGATTTTAATATTTCAAAAAATTTAAAATGGATTCATTCGGAATAATATCACCTCATAATAAATTAAATCGGTACAATCGCAAAAACTTTAAACTATTATAACTCGCTCGTTTTAGCTCGGATTTCGTCGAAACTCGAACCTAAATTCGTCTAAAATCGTAGATTAGTTTTAGGAGCGCTTTTGCGATTAATTTGGCGTTTTTAGAATTTTAATTGAATTCTGATTGAATTCAGTCGTATCTTTTGCACGTACATGTAGTGTCCGGAGGAGCGGTTGATTGCGCCGAAGACCCGGTCAACAAGGGTGCGAGCAAGGCAAGTCATCACTACCTTTGAACATGTTGAACCTTTTTGTGAACTTATGTTTGTTTAAAATCAAATATGCATGTTATACACAAATAATCTCCCATACTTGTTATATGCCCTACTTTGATATTGAATACCCGTTTATACTTTGTACCCTACAGCATCATGCGATCAAAGTTGTTCTTCGACAATGCTTAGCCCCTGCTATTTTAGATTCATGCACAATCATGTTTATCAAATGCTATATGCTTGGGCAACAACCTTAGGGAAGGTGGTTGATGTACGACATGTGGAGACATGAGCATCACATTGCCATGACAATGATGAAATAATTCTTTGATAAAAAAACTAAAACCAACAAATGTTTTAGACTGGGGCGGTTGGATGATTTGGGTGGATTTCGGAAAAGGGAAGTGCCGACCCTGATCAATTAAGGACCGAGCCGTGAGACTTAAACATCAAACGAGCTAGTACAACCGTACTTCTCGAATGGGTATAGACCTTGCAGAGTAGATAGCCGAGCAGAGACGGTACCCCTTCATACTGGTTCTTATGTAGGAGATGCGGATGAGAATTGAGGCTGAGAGTGGAGGATTGAAAATCGAAATTAATTACAACTTAAAGAATGAAGTTTTCCCTTACCTCGGGAGCGCCAGAACTCCTCACACTGCTAGGAAAGGACGACTAGAGTGCAAGAGGGCTAAAGTTCATGAAGCGGGTACTGCGAAAGTGAGGTTATCAAAAGGCTTTGTCGTGACCGTCTCATGTGTTGGGACGTAGGCTCATTTGTTGGCAGTCACAGAGTACAGGTAAAGTGTACATCCACTGCAGTGTAAGTAAATCAATCTATTCGAATAGCCGTGCTCGCGGATATAGAGCGGCGTGAAAAGTGTCTCTCTTGGCTAGACTCTAAATTTTAAAATGATGGGATGGGTTTGCATGATGATTTTTATGTGCTGGTGGATAACCTTCTCAAAAGGCAAGAAGGGGTAGACTCCCCAGAAAATCATGACGATCCGGTGGCGGGAAGCTATCTTTGCAATCACAATGGATGGTGGACAGAACCATCGTCGACTTAATAAACTGTGGAACTAAAACTTGACTTGGCTGGATGTTAGGATTGTGAAAAGATTTACAAAATTGGCTTTGTGCAAATGTACTGCTACCATCCTTTGAGAATCCCCTATCATATGCATCTTTGTTGTGCTGGCTTGCTGAGTACGGTTGGTACTCACCCTTGCTATACGCACAAACCTTCAGATGTGGATAATGAAGACATAGAAGACCCGTATGCATACTACCAGGAGGGTGTGGAAGACGATGGCGTCCAGTAGGTCTTAGCTCCCGTCGTTGCCTGTGGCAATGGCATGCCGCTGCCTTCTTTCCATTGCCTTATCTAGACTCTGTCTTTGACTGTATCCCAGACCGTTTGGTCCTATGTTCTAGACTTTTCCTTCGAGCTCTATATTGTAATGTTTTGTGTGTGTTGATGAATGTATCGTGCACTGGATGATTCAGCAATGTATTCGTGGGTACCAAACTACTCGATCCAGGGAAATGGTACTATGAACATGATTGATTCTCGTTCCAAAAACGGGGGTCTACAGAGCTGGTATCTGAGCGTGCGACTGTAGGATAAGACCAATGGCTCCCCACCCCCTTTATTGTTGGCAAAAGGGAGAAATCCCCCTGAGGATTATTTTGAAAATAAAAACCTTATGTCTACAAAACAAAATGTGTTTTCCCTTATGCTCTTATCTCCTTGTATCTTTACAAAATTTATTTTACTCTTGCTTCCCCCTGACTCCGGAATCTTTTCAAATTTCTCTCCTTTCCCTCAACTCTCTAGTTGTTAAGCCTGAAGCACCATCTAGAAGTAAAGTCAAGTCCAAGCTTCAAGCAAGGCGATCAAGCAAAGCAACCCCGAGTCAGTGCTTCCCGACGATCAAGCGAAGTTTTTCGGAGCTCACCTAAAACCCAAATCTCCTCCCGGGAGAGTAACATCGATAGCTTCTAGGCCGTGTGTTGTTTGTTGTGTGCAGGTGTATGGTTTACATCGATATTGGGGATGTGACCATACTAGGTTGTTTGTTTAATCAACTGGAACGATAAAAGTATACTCACATCAGATCGGTAGTAAGCAGATTAAGGTCTCATCTTTAGTTAACATCTTCTTTCCCCTCTCTTGTCTTCTCCGGCAACAGATGGGTAAAACCAAGGGCAGTGTCAGTAAATCATGACCTCAGCAGCGCCGTGGATTAACTCAGAACAACCCTGTGAACACTCCACCTCCTTTCCCTGTGAACCCGACCCTAGCTCAGGTAGTGGCTAATCAGACGCAGTTATTGACCATGATGACGCAACAGATGCAATGACAGTTCCAACAGCAACAGATGGAAACTCAGGGTCTGTACCCAGAGGAACGCCAGTATGTTCCGACACAAGCCCTGATGACTCTCGCAAGTACGCTGTCAAGTCCACAAGGGACGATAGCACCAACCCCGCCATTAGGTTGGAGGGAAACATTTGACACCTGCTACGGTTTCATTGAGCAAGGTCATGGCGTAACGGACAGTTTATGGGACAAGTATACTAGCACCTCGACCGAAGAAGAGATGTAGTGCGTAAGAAAGGATAAAGATTCTGATCAAATAATCAGCCAAGGTTTTGGTTCGCCACCATCCAACTCTAAGAAGAGAAAGTCCTCCAAATGGAATACAGGTTGTGCTAGCAAGATGATCCACAGGCACAGTGTTTACTCCTGAAGATGCTGAGAAGATTCCTCGACGCCTGAGGAAGAATACCTTCCATGATGCACGTCAGTTAACCCGACATGTCCAGCTTTATGGTCCGCCCAAACTAGAAGATGATGCATCAGAAGAGATGTCCTCTGCAGATGATGAAAAAGCAAACTTGGAAAACGTTAGTGAAGAAGAAATGGAGCTCAAAGCATGTACTCGTTGTGGAGAAGTTGGACACACTGCAAGCATGTGCAACCTGAAGGGTTACGCGGAAGCTACGCTAGCTAAAAACAAAAACTTTTACCGCGCAAACCAGGAACACTTGCAAGGGCCGATAGATCGTTACCGATTGGAGTATGCAGCGGAAATAGCCAATCAAGACTATCCGATTTGGAACTGTGCAGCCGATTCCCGCAAGCCGACAGCCGATTCTTGGGGACAGCCGATTCACCAATCAACCGATTCATCGATGTAGCTGATTCGCCGAGTCGTCTGACCGCATTCTCGCGCCTCGCTCCGATGCGCTCAACCGCAGCCGATTTGTAGCCGATCAACAGCGCGCAACGTAGCAGCGCCTCTACCGGTATCGACACGTCCGGGGACAGAACGCCGAACACCCGTGTGCTAGCACGCGATGCAAGACTAGGGTTTTGGCTCGAAGGTGTGGAGGGTTTCCGTGGAGATTGATCTCGCCGACTTCTAAAGCCGCGTGTGATCAGATTGATTTTGGCGCAATTGACTTCAATAGACATGTAGCAGCTCTCCACCCCTCCCTCCTTTATATAGAGTTGGCCGACTGGGACTAGTAGCCGATCAGGACTCTATTTTGAATCGGATCCTATCCGAATCTCACAGAGTTGGCCGCCCATACGTCGTAAGCCCATATGACTCTATCCGATCGGATCACCATCCGATCGAGCCGTATCCGAGTCCAACTCGAATGCCTGTTCTTATCTCCTTAAGCGTGCGACCTTGTAGGTTCAGGTATACTCAGTTTTGGCTATAGTCTAACTTAGCCGATCGTCGGCTCGAGTCCAACTCAGCCGACCTGTCAATAGCGGCGCCTAGCAGCATATATTGACACCATAGTATACAAGAATATAATATCGGCTCTGAACCTGTAATGTGTACACAAATCCCTTTGCCTCACGATACCAGTTAAGCTATAGGCAAGATGTGTGCCATCCCTTCAATAGCTTAACCATTCACTCGAACTGGATTATCTGTCTGTTGATTGACTCCTCAATCAACTTAGCATGGCCATGCATTTTCATAATCCATTACCTCGAGGGGCCCAGAGATATCTCTCCAAAGGAGGGAAAAATTCCATCTTGATCACTCACATCTCACTCCATGTTTCATAGCAAACCCGAAAACTACCTTTATAACTACCCAATTACGAAATAGCGTTTGGTAGTCCCAAAGCAGGCTACTACACATGTTGTAATCCATGGTGATCTCAGGTCTAAGGACTTTGTACCAACACTACCTGAGACCAACTAATGGCACATTAATTCCTGTAGTGTCTCATGGTGGGTCTATCCAACAATATGTTCTCTAACACATGTGTCCATGTTTATTGACTTGGTATATCCATACCCATGATCTATGAGACATGATCATCAATCAATAAACATGCCGATCTTAGAATCATATTAGTTCCAATAATATGATATATGATCAGGGATCATTTAGAAATAGATTCATACGTACAGAGTATCATAAATAAGTCACGTACTTATTGATCAATACAAGATGTCTATTTCATGGAACTGAATAACACTTTATTCATTTATACATAAACATTGACAATGATATCCAACATCTCCATGTTGCCTCTAGGGCATATCATTAACACGACCACCTGTCACTGCGGTGAGGACACCCATATGCCGAAAGAAAGCCCCATGAGAGCCATCACATGTTTCTTGTGTGAAGGAACAGATCATGTACCTAAAGACTGTCAACTGAATTTGATCTTAGATAAGGAAAAGAAAGACCAAAAGGTATCCTGACAGTCCAACAACCAACTCATGGTTGGTACCACCAACGGAAAAGAGGTTTCTAATCCTGAACCAGCCCCAACCCTACTAAAGACCACCAATGATACCAGAGGCATGCTACAGACCCAGAAGAGAGCACCTCGTGACAAGTCGGGTCAGATTTGTTATAATTGTCATAAGCCAGGACACTATCGCAGGAAATGACCCCTTCCAAGACTAGCAAAGGAAGCTACTACATCTGGATGGAAGCCAATTGTCGTGGCAACCAGTCGTCCTACTACACCCGGCAATGTCAGCAGGCCGACTGCGACCCAATCCTGCACTCCGACACCGACTCTAGCCGCTCTTGGAAAGAAGAATGTGAACTGCTTCAACTGTGGAGAGTTTGGGCACTATGCCAACCACTGCCCCAAGCCACGCAGCACCCCTCTTTGTACCGGTGCCAATGCAACAGCTGTACATGGAACTACTACCCCTGCTGCTGGACGTGTTTTGTTCAAGACGCCGCAACCCAATGAGTCTGCTACCGGATTCCGTCGCGGACAAGTGAACCATGTGCGCGCCAAGGAGGCACAGGAAGATCAAAGCGTGCTGATGGGTACGTTTTCTACCAACTCTGGCCCAGTTAAAGTCTTATTTGATTCTGGACCATCGCATTCATTCGTATCATCAAAAATAAACAAACAACACAACCTACACCAGGTGGAACCTAAGAGACCCATGTTAGTACATTCACCCAGGGAAGATATAACCGTACCCCGTGCCTGCATCAATGTGCCCATTTGAATCAAAGACGTAGTATTTCTTTCAAACATCATGGTATTACCGCCACAAACCCTCGATGTCATTCTCGTGATGGACTAGTTGACTAAAAACAAGGAAGTTATAGACTTGGCCGAAGGAGAAGTCACCCTGTCCACCCCATGGACTTCACCGACGAGCATAACCATGGATTGAGACCCGATGATGTGTGAACGAGCTACAGGAATATTTACCCTACTACCCATGAGTGGTATGCCAGTAAGTTCAGGATTACCCGGACATATTTCCTAAGGATTTGCTGATAAGGCCTAAAGCAAAGCTTAAAATTTATTTAAGGGTGGTAGAGTGACATGACCATGGATCCTTAAAATTGTGCACCATGTTGTAGCTAGATAAAACCAAACCTTCTTCGGATGGTCTCCCGTCAACCACAAAGTCCCGAGATCACAATCATACCATATAGGGTCACTATCCATCTATGAAATAAAGGTCTCTAAAACTTTGGAGTAGCAATCCTAGCAATCAATGCCATCATCCAACCACTCTTCTGATGAGCAAAACCCAACAACAACCTAAACCACCCGAGCACCAGTTTAAACCAAAAATCCAATGTGCTCCTAATATAAAAGCAAAAGAGAGGTTCAGGCAGTGGCCACTAGATCCATACATAAGGGGACAAATTCTAGGGACCATCCATTGACCACCTAATCTATTAGTAATCCCAAAAAAGAGAGAAAGACAATAGGTGCCAACACAACGAGAAGACAAACCGCCTCACAAAGGAAATCTTGGTAACCAACCTCTGTCGCATCCCGCCACAGCCTCCAAACAAAAACCAGTGGGTATAGCACCCAAGCCAGTAAAGTACTAATAGCCGTTCTGACATACTGCACTTTTGCCCACACCCATCGCCAAGCAGCAACCCCTTTCGCCAGAAGGCAGCCTCCGCGACCGAAGCACCTCGACACCACTATCCTCCGAGCATCTTCTCTGGCGATGAATCCAACCATTCCCTGAACCGATGAGGAAACATCACCTTCCATCTTGGATCCCGCAACTGCAAGCCCTAACAGCCGACGAAGCCCGCCTCTGCCAGGAACCCATCGCCGTACTTCGCCTTGGTCTTGTAACCCTCGCTCCATCCCTCCTTCACTCGAGCTACTTCACCTCCACTCACTCTCCAATCTGCTAGCTGGGACAAGTGTGAGAGACAAGCCACCTCTCTCTCCCCCTTCCTTTATAAACGAAGCATGGGCACACATCAAAAGATTCCTTGCGAAGATATTAAATTAATAGAAGCCCTAAGTCTAGAGTACCTACAAAGGTTTAAAAAAGATGGATAACATAGTTATCTGAAATAAAGAATCACAAAGATACGTAGGATCACCTTAAGAACTCCGTGATAGATTTCCGCCTCATCCTAAGCAAATATCCTATCCATCGTTTGTTGGGATGAAGTCCTAAATAGATCAGTCCTATATAAACCAACAGACTTCCAACCACAACCCAACCCAAATCTTGGGGACGAGATTTATTTTAAGAGGGGTAGGTTTGTAACACCCTAAAAATTAGAGATTTAAAAATCAAAATATAAATTTGGAACTTACGAAAACTTTTTGATTGTTGCATCTTGTCGTGCTATTTGGCTCTTACTTGCAGGTTTTTGCGTGTAATAAATAAATAAATTTTTAATAAAAGTCAAAAAGTCGAAAAGGGTTTGAAAACCCTAAAAGGAAAAGAAATTGCAAAAGGGATAATAGAAAGGAGATATAAAAATAATATATGATCGGAAAAGCTAAGATTTCTAAAAATTTATTTTGGGGTCAAAATTTTATTTTTGGGAAAATATAAAACAACTATTTAATTATAAATAAAGAAAGAAAAATATATAAATAATAACAATAATAAAGTTGGGTAAAAGATTAAAACTTTAGAATTTAATTTAAAGTTATGATTGGGACCAAAATGTTATTTTTAAATTTTATTGGCGAAATTGAAAAGGAAAAAATAATAAATAAAAAAAGAAAAATAAAAAAGGAAAAAAATAATGTTCACTGGCGCCGGTGTTCAACCCAGCGCCGGGCCCCCGTCTCCCTCGGCCGCGCGCGCGCCTGCGCCCGCGCGCACTTGTCGCGCCGTCCGTGCCCGCGCGCGCGCGCGCGCCGTCCGTGCCGCGTGGGCCCCTCTCCCCCTCGCCGCCGCGTCACGCCTGCGTCCACGTCGTCGTACCGGCGCACGTCGCCGTGCCCATGCCACCGTACTGCCGTGCCCATGCCGCTGTTGTCACCCACAGCGCCGCTCCCCACGCCACCGGCCGCCTATAAAGAGACCTCGGCCTCTTCCCCTCCTCCTCCCGCGCTACGGTCGCTCGAGCTCGCCGCAGCTCCGCGCTGTTGCCACACCACCGCGCCACGCCGGACGAGCGCCGCCGCCGGTTCGCCGCCTTGCGCCGTGGCCGCCCGAAGCCCTCGCCGCCGCCTTCCTGCGACGCCACGGCTGCCGCCCTTGTCGGTGAGCCCCTCTCCTCCTTACCCCCCTAGCCGACCGCCCCGCGGCATTGCTATGCCGCTCGACCAATTCGAAATAAGAGAGAGAGAGATGAAACCAGAGCAGGGGAGAGAGAAAAAAGAAAAAGAAAAGAAAGAGAAGAAAAAGAAGAAGAACAAGAAAAATAATATAAAATAGAAAAATAAAAATAAGAAAATATTTGGGGAAATTTCGAGTAAAAATATATGTCCTTTTCTTGGATTAAATCGTTTATTTTGGAATTAATTAAAAACTAAAGATATTAATTATCGCATAAATCGATTTATTTAATTATCACTTTAGGAATTTTATTATAATATAGTTTGTTATTAAATATTAATTTTAGCATATGGATTTTAAAAATTTTAAAATTCCAAATTGTGTCGAGCTTTAGGGTTAATTATTCGCGGATCCAATTATTTTAACTCGTCAGTCAATAAAATTTGGAAATACGATAGAATTAATAATTTCGGTATAATATTCTTTGACTCATCGATTTTAATATTTCAAAAAATTTAAAATGGATTCATTCAGAATAATATCACCTCATAATAAATTAAATCGAGTAAAATCGCAAAAACTTCAAACTATTATAACTCGCTCGTTTTAGCCCGGATTTCATCGAAACTCGAACCTAAATTCGTCTAAAATAGTAGATAGTTTTAGGAGCCGCTTTTGTGATTTATTTGGCATTTTGAGGATTTTAATTGAATTCTGATCGAATTCAATCATATCTTTCGCACGTACGTGTAGTGTCCGAAGGAACGGTTGATTGCGCCGAAGACCCCGGTCAACAAGGGTGCGAGCAAGGCAAGTCATTACTACCTTTGAGCATGTTGAACCTTTTTGCGAACTTATATTTGTTTAAAATAAAATATTCATGCTGTACACATAAAATCTCCCATACTTGTTATATGCCCTACCTAGATTTTGAATACCCGTTTATACTTTCTACCCTACAGTATCGTGCGATCAAAGTCGTTCTTCGACAATGCTTAGCCCCTGCTATTTAGATTCATGCACAATCATGTTTATCAAATGCTATATGCTTGGGCAACAACCTTAGGGAAGGTGGTTGATGTACAGCATGTGGAGACATGAGCGCCACATTGCCATGACAATGATGAAATGATTCTTTGATAAAAAAACTAAAACCAACAAATGTTTTAGACTGGGGCGGTTGGATGATTTGGGTGGATTTCGGAAAAGGCAAGTGCCGACCCTGATCAATTAAGGACCGAGCCCTGAGACTTAAACATCAAACGAGCCAGTACAACCGTACTTCTCGAATGGGTATAGACCTAGCGGAGTAGATAGCCGAGCAGAGGCGGTACCCCTGCATAGTGGTTCTTATGTAGGAGATGAGGATGAGAATTGAGGCTGAGAGTGGAGGATTGAAAATCAAAATTAATTACAACTTAAAGACTGAAGTTTTCCCTTACCTCGGGAGCGCCAGAACTCCTCACACTGATAGGAAAGGACGACTAGAGTGCAAGAGGGCTAAAGTTCATGGAGCAGGTACTGCCAAAGTGAGGTTATCGAAAGGCTTTGCCTGACCGTCTCATGTGTTGGGACGTAGGCTCATTTGTTGGGCAGTCACAGAGTACGGGTAAAGTGTACATCCACTGCAGTGTTACTAAATCTATCTATTCGAATAGTCGTGCTCGCGGATATAGAGCGGCGTGAAAAGTGTCTCTCTTGGCTAGACTCTAAATTTTAAAATGATGGGATGGGTTTGCATGATGATTTTTATGTGCTGGTGGATAACCTTCTAGAAAGGCGAGAAGGGGTAGACTCCCCAGAAAATCATGACGATCTGATGGCAGGAAGCTATCCTTGGAATCACAATGGATGGTGGACAGAACCATCACCGACTTAATAAACTATGGAACAAAAACTTGACTTGGCTGTATGTTAGGATTGTGAAAAGATTTACAAAATTGGCTTTGTGCAAATGAACCACTACCATCCTTTGAGAATCCCCTATCATATGCATCTTTGCTGTGCTGGCTTGCTGAGTACGGTTGGTACTCACCCTTGCTATACGCACAAACCTTCAGATGTGGATAATGAAGACCCAGAAGACCTGTTTGCATACTACCAGGAGGGTGTGGAAGACGATGGCGTCCAGTAGGTCTTAGCTCCGGTATTTGCCTGTGGAATGGCATGCAACTACCTTCTTTCCAGTACCTTATCTAGACTCTTTTTTTGACTGTATCCCGGACTGTTTGGTCCTATGTTCTAGACTTTGCCTTCGGGCTCTATATTGTAAGTTTTTGTCTGTGTCGATGAATGTATCGCGCACTGGATGATTCAGCAATGTATTCATGGGTACCAAACTACTCGATCCAGGGAAATGGTACTATGAACACGATTGATTCCCGTTCCGAAAATGGGGGTCTACAGATGACTTGCTGAGTACGGTTGGTACTCACCCTTGCTATATGCACAAACATCAAGATGTGGGCGATGAAGACCCTGAAGACCCGTACGCATACTACTAGGAGGGTGTGGAGGATTATGGCGTCCAGTAGGTCTTAGCTCTGGTCGTTGCCTATGGCAATGGTGTGCCGTTGCCTTCTCTCCGCTACCTTATCTATTTTCTGCTTTTGGTTGTATTCCAGACTGTTTCGTCCTATGTTGTAGACATTGCCTTCAGGCCCTATATTGTAATATTTTGTGTAAGTCGATGGATGTATCGTGCACCTGATGATTCAGCAATGTATTTGTGGGTACCAAACTACTCGATCCAACGAAATGGTACTATGAACACGATTGATTCCTGTTACAAAAACGAGGGTCTACAGAGCTGGTATCAGAGCGTGCGACTGTAGGATAAGACCAACGGCGCCCCACCCCCTTTATAGCTGGCAAAAGGGAGAAATCCCCATCTAGGATTATTTTGAAAATAAAAACATTATTTCTACAAAACAAAATGTGTTTTCCCTTATACTCTTGTCCCCTTGTCTCTCTACAAAACTTATTTTACTCCCACTTCTCCCTAACTCTAGTTGTCTTAAAAACATATGTCAGGACAAGGTCTGATCAGCACCTGGGAGCTTAAGGTTCTACGAGAGGATGGATACGTTTTGCAGCTTTGGCAACTGATGTGGTGCCTGAGATACCCGGAGTTACCCACTTATAGGAGCAGGAGGCTCGGTACCGAGGACCATCCCGAGTGGGAGGCTACCATAGCGATCGAGCTCCGCGTTGGTAGCGAGCCGCAATTCTGCTTTAGGACGCGCTACCGGTGTGACTCGATGGAGGCTGCACTCAAGACTCTGCCCGTTAGGCATTCCTTCATCTTAACGCCATCCATAGGGTTGAATTGACAAGGACTGAGTTTGTGCATCACCCGTATCGGGAGGAGGGCAACTCCGTCTGCACTGTGGAGGCTACCCCGTGCTGCTACAACCCCATGGTTACCCGTCTGTCCCGATGGGCTAAGGCTGCAGACGACTACTATGAGGAGCAGTGGCGGAGCTACAGGGTGGATCGTGTGGGCCAAGGACCACCTGCGGCGGCCCAAACCCCCACCCGGCGCAAGAATCGAGCGCCCAAAGCGATCAGCAATCGGCACTCTATTTGTTCGCGATGTCATCGAGAATCAGCGGAACCTGACCTAGACGAGAGAAGAGACGGGAGAGCTGGCCGAGGGCGCGCGACCGCGACCGCGACGGCCTCCTAGGCGACTGCGTGCAACCAACCAGGTGACGGCCGCTGACACCGCCGCACCGAGCCAAACCCAGAAACGGAAACCCTAGACCATCGTGATCGTGAGTCATCCGTCGCACCTCCAGGCCCTGGCTGTCTGGGCCACCGCCGGAGTCTTCAACGTGCAGGTCCGACGGCCGCTGCGCCAAGTTCGACGGCCGCTGCGCTGAGTCCGACGGTCGCCGCGTCGAGTCCGAGTGTCCGACGCTACCGTCGCCGCCGAGTCCGACGCCGCCGCCATTGAGTCTCTTCAATACTTCAACATCGCCGCAGGAGCCTTGGCCAGCGCCGGCCCAGCCCCATTCCACCGCGCCGGGCGCGGCAAGCATGAAACAGACAAGGCGAGAGCGAGCATCAGCGACAATAATGCATGCGATGTACAATTTGCAAATATGATGCTTTTTATGAATTATTAGTATTATTGATCTTTTGTTTTATTGAATGAATGAATGCTTATTATGAATATTGCCTGAGTATTGCGTTATGATCATATATAAACACTGAAACACAGTCCATGAATTATTGATTGTATTATTGAATGAATGTTATGGTAACAAGGTATTAGAGAAACAATGTTCGTTTTGGTTTATTGAATGAATCAATGCTTCTTTTGAATGAATGTTATAGTCACTGTAATCCCATCTAGCTAGGACTCGATATGATTATATGAATTCAGTTTTTGTCCATTATAACTATTGGTTCAATTTTTTTCATTCAATACAATATATGTATTTAGTTCGGTACAGTATATGTATAACATCTTATAATTCTTATGCAGGATTGTTAAAAATGAAGAGGAGTGGTGATATTTCCTCTCTTTTCTAGAAATATGAATCTAAGAAGAAAGCTTGTTCTCAATCTCCTTCAGTGGCTGCAACTATTCTAGAAGAGCAAATAGAAGAACAAGAAGATGGACAACATCAAGATAGAGTGATTCAAGAAAATGTAAGTCCAACTCCAATGCCTGTACATGAAGATAGAGTGGTTGTAGAAAATGTAACTCCAAATCCAATGCCTCCAAATCCACCTCCAGTTGCCCAAAAAGAAGCTATTTATGATATCAATCAGCTACCACTTGATTCGGGTGAAAGACAACCCATTGCAAATTATCCTGTCAATGATCAAGATGCAGTTCGACTATCATATATTATTAAAGGCCCATTTCAACCCTATGCACATAAATTTGAAAGTAAAAAAATTGGAAATAGGGATCGGCAATTCAATCCTGTATGGTTTTATAAATATCATTTGATTGAATGTAGTGTCAAGAAGGAGGCAGCATTTTGCTTTGTGTGCTACTTGTTTGAAAAGGGGAAAAGTATAAAATCAACATTTGTTGAAGATGGTTGGAGAAATTGGAATAGAATTGATGCACTTGATTTACATGTGGGTGGTGTGAAAAGTGCTCACAACGCAGCCCAAGAAAGATATAATTTATTTATAATTCCACATGGAGCAATTGATGATAAGATTGTGAAGGCTGATAATGAGGAGCGTCGTCTCTACAAGATCAGGTTGACTTATTCACTTAGATGTTTGAGGTTTCTTTTGCAGCAAGAATTAGCATTTCGTGGGCATGATGAAAGTGAAGAGTCTAGAAACAGAGGAAACTTTATTGAGCTTTTGAGGTGGCTTGCTGCAAATAATGAAGAGGTGGACAAGTTTGTTTTGAAGAACGCTCTAGGTAATTGCACATTAACTAGCCCTGACATACAAAAATAAATTATTCAATTTTGTGCAATGGAGACTAGAGATCAAATCATTCAGGAATTTGGTGATGATTACTTTACAATTTTAGCTGATGAGTCTAGTGATGTCTCTCATAAAGAACAACTAGCCCTTTGCTTGCGTTATGTTGATAAATCAGGCAGACCATGTGAACAATTTTTTGGAATTGTAGATGATACTACTTCTTCATCACTTAAGGAAGCAATTCAATCTTTACTAGCTAGTCATGGTTTGACTATAACTCAAATCCGTGGGCAAGGCTATGATGGGGCTAGTAACATGAAAGGAGAGATTAAAGGGCTTAAAACCTTCATCATGAAAGAATCACCATCTGCCTATTATGCTCATTATTTTGCACGTCAACTCCTATTGGTTCTGGTTGCTGTTGCCAAAGACAATAGTGATTGTGTATGGTTTTTCGATCGAGTATCTCTCATGCTAAATATTGTTGGTAGTTCTTGTAAGCGTCATGGAATGCTTCGACATCAGCAATATGATAATGTCATGAAAGCACTTGAGTGTGGTAAACTAGAATCTGGTAGTGGGTTAAATCAAGAGATGGGGTTTCCTAGACCTGGTGATACCTGGTGGGGTTCTTATTATAAAACTGTGGTCAACATGATTGCTATGTATCCCAGAATTCGTGATGTACTCATATCTCTTGGACGAGATACTTCACAAAGAGGTGATTGGCCAAAAATACATACTATGGTTGGAGTGTTTGAGTCATTTGATTTTATTTTTAATGCTCATTTGATGCTTGACATTCTTGGACATACAAATGAATTATTTTAGTGTTTACAAAGAAAAGACCAAGATATTCTTAATGCAATGTCACTAGTCCATTTGGCCAAGAGTAAAATGCAACAAATGAGGTCTGATGGGTGGGTTTCATTTCTTGAAAAGGTTACAATATTTTGCAACAAATTTGGCATTCAAGTTCCTGGAATGAAAAATAATTATGTGCCGTATGGAAGATCAGCACGTTTTTTCTCCAGTCCAAACAAATGATGATCACTTCAGAAGAGAAGTGTATATTAGAGTCATTGATAAAATTAGCCAAGAGCTTGATAGTCGATTTGATGAGGTAAATATGGAGTTGCTTACTTGTATGGCTGCTTTGAATCCAGCAGATTCCTTCGCTTCTTTTGATGCAAACAAGGTACACAGACTTGCTGAATTTTACCCTAAAGAATTTTCAAGCTCTGACTTACTAAGACTCGATTTGCAACTTGAAAATTTTATTAATGACATGAGAAAAGATGAATTGTTCAAAGGCATAAACTTCTTGTTGACCTCTCAGTTAAATTTGTTGAAACAAAGAGGGACAAAGTTTATTATTGGGTCTATTTACTTAACAAATTGGTATTGCTTCTATCGGTGGCTACCGCAAGAGTTGAAAGAATATTTTCTGCAATGACTTTTATCAAAAACAAGCTGAGAAATAAGATGGGCGATAGCCTTCTGGATGATTGTCTAGTAACTTTTATTGAGCGGGATATCTTTTTACAATTGAGTGAAGAAGATATCATCAACACTTTCATGGCTATTAAAAGGTGCATACATAACAAGAAGAAGAAGAAGTGACATATTGCTCTTTAACAATTATGGGTACATAATATTTAAATTCTATCTTATGAAATTAGACTCATTTATTTTATGAATCTCTATATGTCTTTTTATCTTAATTGTGTTTTATAATTCATATACTTGTGTACGACATGTTAATTTATCACGTCTAAAAAAAATTTTAGACAATGGACCACCATAGTTATAAATCCTGGCTACGACACTGATGAGGAGGCACTACTGGAGATCGACGAGTAGCAAAGACGCATGAGCGAGCTCGACGAGGAGCACCACGCCCGTGGTAGCAAGGTCGACTCGCCTGAAGGCCCAGATCCGCCTATCACGCACGCACGACCAGCTCTCGAACCGGTACGTCGCCCGTGGTGAGGCCATGGTCACCCTTGAGGAGCAACTGAGGAAGAGCCAGAGGCAAGTCAGTCAGCTGGAGGAGCAGCGCCATACAGTCTTGGTTACCATTGCGGTTGTCTCTACTTCTACCGCACCACCACCACCCCCTGCATTGGCCCGCGATCACTACTACTTCCTCACTCCGTCGTGCCTGGCGACTTTCCACGCGTTATTGGAGGAGGTGGACATGCTGAGCACTGAGTCCGGACCCTACCTGGTGGATCCTGCTGCGACACAGCCTGTTGTTACACAGTCAGAGCCCACACCGATAGCCACAGCTGTTCCATCCAAGCCCAGTTCCGGAGTGGAGATCCCGATCCAGATCGACACTGACCTAGAGACTGAGTCAGATCCAGAGGAGGTCGAGAGAGAGCCCAGCATCACAGACCCGTCAGAGGATGAGGCTCCTGCTTACCGCATCACCTTTGTGGGAGGACCCATCACTCGCAGGACTGCCCGCAAGAGCACCCGACCCAGGGGCAAGAAGCCCAAGACTGACTCCGAGGCGACCACTTCTGAGCCTTGGGGACTTTGGTTCGCTTCCACCAGGGACCACCCACTCCCTGCACCTGGTTTCTACAGCTGGCTAGACAACTAGACGAGAGGTCTGCACTGGCATTGGTCTTGCTTTGGATGGTTTTGGACAGCAAGGACCACACCTTTCCCCCTTAGTAGTTGATGGCAGTAGTTCGATGTTAGCTTTTTGTTGTGTTGTGTGGGACTACGTATGTGCAGTCTGTTGTATCTGCTATTGATGTACTAACTATGGAACTATGTAATGTTCTATGGTATGTTATGAATAAGTTTATTCCACCTTGCTTGCCCCATAAAATATCACCTAAAACCTAAATAAAATATCACCTTAACCAACCCAAAATAAAACAAACAGGATCGAGACCTTAGTAGGTCAAGTCTCTTACTCATCTATGCTCTACAGATGGTTCACCGACGTCGAGCATCGGCCGCCAACGAGAACCCGCGAGAACCCAACCCCACCACTTTGGCTGAGGTCATGGCTGTACAAACCCAGTTGTTGCAGGCCATCGCCAACAATCAAGGTGGTCATGGAATCTCAAGCCTTGGCGAGTTTATGAGAGCCAAGCCACCCACCTTCGCTACGGCAGAGGAACATATGGGTGCGGAAGATTGGTTGTGCATCATAGAAAAGAAGCTAACTCTTTTGCGTGTGCGCGAAGCCGACAAAGTGATCTTTGCCACAAACCAACTGGAAGGACCTGCTAGTGACTGGTGGGACACCTATAAGGAAACTAGAGCAGAGGATGCTGAGGAACCAACATGGGAGGAATTCACTGTCGCCTTTTGCGAGAACTTTGTACCTGCGGCAGTAATGTGCATGAAGAAGAATGAGTTCAGGAGGTTGCGTCAAGGAAACACCACTGTGCAAGAATACCTAAACCGGTTCACCCAGCTTGCCCGCTACGCAACCAGCGACTTAGTGGATGAAGAAGAGAACATCGACAAGTTCATCAAGGGGCTGAATGATGAGTTGCGAGGGCCTATGATTGGACAGGATCATGCCAACTTCCAGAGTTTGATCAACAAGGTTGTGAGGCTGGAGCATGACCAGGAGATGGTGGAGAACAACCGCAAGAGGAGACTCGCTATGACCCGCCCACTTCAGGGAGCATGTCAGCGTCCCAAGGGAGCCACCCCATCTGGATGGAAACCAACCGTCATGGCAACCGGTCGTCCTACTGCACTCGGCAATGTCAGCAGACCAACTGCACCCTAGTCCCGTACTCCGACACCAACCCTGGCTGCTCCTGGAAGGAGAAATGTGAACTGCTTCAATTGTGGAGAGTTTGGGCACTACTCCAACAGCTACCCCAAGCCACGTTGCACCCCTATTCGTATCAGTGCCAATACAACGGCTGTACGTGGGACTACTACCCCTGCTGCTGGACACAGTTTGTTCAGGACGCTACAACCCAATGAGTCTGCTACCGGATTCCGTCACGGACAAGTGAACCATGTGCATGCCGAAGAGGCATAGGAAGATCAGAGCGTGCTAATGGGTATGTTCTCTATCAACTCTGCCCCAGTTAAACTCTTATTTGATTCCGGAGCATTGCATTCATTCATATCATCACGAATAAGCAAACAACACAACCTACACCAGGTAGAACTTAGGAGACCCATGTTAGTACACTCACCCGGGAGAGATATAACCGTACTCCATGCTTTCATCAATGTGCCCATTCGGATTAGAGACGTGGTATTTCTTTCAAACCTTATGGTACTACCGCCACAAACTCTTGATATCATACTGGGAATGGATTGGTTGACTAAGAATAAGGGAGTCATAGACTATGGCCGAAGGGAAGTCACTGTATCCATCCCATGGGGATCACCGATAATCATAGCCATGGATCGAGACCCGATGCTATGTGAGCGAGCTGCGGGAATATTTACCATGCTACCTATGAGTGGGATGCCAGTAGTGCAAGATTACCTGGACGTATTTCCTGAAGAATTGCCTGGAATTTATCATTGACCTAATGTCTGGTACTGCCCCCATATCCAAGAGACCCTACCGAATGTCGGCTAACGAACTAGAAGAACTCAAGAAGCAAATCCGAGAACTACAAGAAAAGGGATTAGTACGCCCTAGTTCTTCTCCCTGGGGAGCCCCGGTATTGTTTGTCAAGAAAAAGGACGAAAGTATGAGGATGTGTGTAGATTACCGATCATTGAATGAAGTGACCATCAAGAATAAGTACCCATTACCTCGAATCAATGACTTATTTGATCAACTCAAGGGTGCCCAAGTGTTCTCAAAGATTGATCTTCGATCAGGATAACATCAGTAGAAGATTAGGGTCGGAGATATTCCCAAGACAGTATTCTCTATGCGCTATGGCTCATATGAGTTCACAGTAATGTCTTTTGGATTGACCAAAACCCCAACGTATTTCATGAACCTAATGAACAAAGTATTCATGGAATATCTGGATAAGTTTGTGGTGGTGTTTATCGATGATATTCTTATCTATTCCAAGGACGATGAGGAACTTGCAGAGCACCTATGATTGGTACTAGAGAAGCTACGAGAGCATCGGTTATATGCAAAGTTTAGTAAATGTGAGTTCTGGATTAAGGAAGTCGCTTTTCTTGGCCATGTAATCTTATCCGGAGAAGTAGCAGTAGACCTTGCCATGCTCGAAGCTGTTATGGAATGAAAAGCACCCAAGTCGGTAAGAGAGGTTCGGAGTTTATTTGGATTGGACAGATATTACCGAAGATTCATTGAAGGGTTTTCCACAATAGCCCGACCCATGACTCAACTTCTGAAGAAAGAGAAGAGATTCGCCTGGAGCAAGCAGTGTCAGCAAGCCTTTGACCAACTAAAAGAAAAGTTAACCACCGCCCCAATCTTATCATACCTGACAACCGTAAGGACTTTGTGATATACTGTGATGAGTCCCGACAAGGACTGGGAGGCGTATTGATGTAGGATGGAAAGGTTGTGGCATATGCCTCGAGACAACTGTGACCCCACGAGAAAAACTACCCCACACATGACTTGTAATTGGCAGTAGTTGTTCATGCGTTAAAAATATGGAGACACTATCTGATCAGGAATCACTGCGATATATACACTAACCACAAGAGCCTGAAATACTTCTTTACTCAGCCTGATTTCAACTTACGGCAGAGACGGTGGTTGGAATTGATCAAGAATTACGATCTAGGAATCCATTACCACCCCGACAAGGCGAATGTAGTGGCCGACGCTTTAAGCCGCAAAGCCTAATGCAACCATATGAGACTGGAAGGCAAGGCCAGTGAGCTCCAAGAAGAAATGGCTCGACTTAACTTGCACTTGATTCCTCATGAAGGATTAAACTCACTGGAAATCCAACCTCTTCTGAGGATTAAAATAAAAGAAGCTCAAAAGGATAATGGAGAAATCCAAACGATCAAAGAGCGCATGGCCACTAGGCACGCGAAGGAATTCTCGGCTGATGATAGTGGAACCCTGTGGTATAGGAAAAGGATCTACGTGCCTGAGCAAGGTGGTTTGAGAGAATTAATCTTGAAGGAAGCACACGAATCAGCATATTCGCTACACCCTGGCAGCACGAAGATGTACCAGGATTTGGAGGAATACTGGTGGCCCAACATGAAGAGGGACGTAGCCGAATACGTGGTCGTATCCGATGTATGCCACAGGGTAAATGCTGAGCATCAACGACCGGCAGGCTTGTTGCAACCACTCAAGATTTCCGAATGGAAATGGGATGAGATAGGCATGGATTTCATCGTTGGACTACCCAAGACTGCCATGGGATATGACTCTATTTGGGTGATCGTAGATCGACTTACCAAGACTGCCAGATTTATCCCCGTTAAGACCAATTATAATAGTGCTAAGTTGGCAGAATTATACATGTCCAGGATCGTATGCATTCATGGAGTACCAAAAAGGATTACATCGGATCGTGGTACTCAATTCACGCCGCATTTCTGGAGCAAAGTTCATGAGGCGCTTGGAAGTCACCTTGCCTTTAGTACCGCTTACCACCCGCAGACCGAAAGGACAAATCAAGTTCTTGAGGACATGCTGAGAGCTTGTGCGTTGGATTTTACCAAGGATTGGGAAAAATACCTATAGCACGCTGAATTCTCCTACAACAATAGCTACCAAGCAAGTCTAAAGATGTCACCAAATGAAGCCCTATTTGGTCGGTGATGCCGAACCCCATTGATGTGGTCAGAAACTGGTGAACGAGCCATGTTTAGACTGACATAATCAAAGAGGCCGAGGAAAAGGTCCGTCTGATCCGAGACCGATTAATGGTAGCCCAATCTCGACAGAAGAACTACGTGGATACTCGTCGAAGGGACTTGGAGTTTAATATAGGTGACTATGTGTACCTAAAGGTCTCACCACTACGAGGAACCCAGAGGTTCAAGGTCAAAGGAAAACTTGCGCCAAGATACGTGGGACCATTCCTGATAAGCTCCGGAAGAGGCAAAGTGGCCTACCAGCTAGAGCTACCAGAAAACATCTCCGAGGTGCACCCCGTATTCCATGTGTCACAGTTGAAGAAGTGTCTGCGAGTGCCGGAAGAGCAAGCTCCTTTGGAAGCCATCCATATCAACAGTGATCTCACATACCCTGAACATCCGGTAAAAATATTGGACGAGGCAGAAAAGAGAACACGAACCAAGTCATGGCGCATGTACAAATTGCACTGAAGCAATCACGCCAAACAAGAGGCCACCTTGGAGAGCGAAGATTTTCTAAGGACCGAATACCCACACCTACTCAACTTCGAGAAGAAATCTCGGGACGAGATTTATTTAAGGGTAGGTTTGTAACACCCTAAAAATCGAAGACTTAAAAATCGAAAATTCAAAATTTGGAAGTTACAAAACTTTTAAATTGTTGCATCTTGCCGTAATTATTTGCCTCTTATTCGCATGTTTTGTTGCGTATTATAAATAAAAGATTAATTATCTAAAAGGCGGAGAAAGTCGAAAAAGTTTCGAAAACCCTAAAAAAAGAAATTGCAAAATGAATATTAAAAATACAAAATTATAAAAATATACAATTGGAAAAGCTAAGGTTGATAAAAATTTATTTTTGGACCAAAACTTTATGTTTGGAAAATACAAACAATATTATTATTAATTTATAAATAAAAGGGTTATTAAAAAAATATATAATAATAAAGTTGGGAAAGATAAAAAATTTAAAATTAAATTAAATTTATATTTCGGGCCAAAATTATATTTTTAATTTTAATTTTATGGGTGAAATGAAAAAATAAAATAATAAAATCGGAAAATGGGAAAATGTCACTTGTTCATGGGCGCCATGCTCGACCGGCCCTCCCCTCTCTCACCGTGCACGCGACGTGCGTGCGCGCCGCCCGCCGCGCCGCACGCGCACGTCGCCCGCGCCGCCCACGCCGCGCCCGCCCCCATCCGCGCTCACCGCGCGTGGCCACCGCGTCGCCCCTTCCCGACCCTCCTTCTCCCTCGTCGCGGCGCCTATAAATGGAGACCAGCGCCCCTCTCCCTTCCTCCGCCCCTCCCCACCTTCCCCGTCCGAGCACCGCGCCGCGCCGTGCCACCTCGCCATCGCCGGGTAAGTCCCCTACCCTTCCTTCGCCCACGCCGCCATGCGCGGCCGCCTTGCACCGGTCCGGCCAAGCTAGTGAGAGAGAGAGAGTATGGGAGAGAACAGAGAGAGGGAGGAGAACGAGAGCGAGAGGAAGGAGAGAGTGAACGGGAGAGGAGGAGGAAAAAGAGGGAAAGAAAAGAAAAATAAGAAAGAAGGAGAGAAAAAGGAAGAAAAGAAAAAAAAAAAAGAAGAGAAAAAGAGAAGAGAAAAAGAAAAGAAAAAGAAAGAAGAAAGAAAAAATATTTTAGGAAAGAAAAATACATTTTGGGAAAATATTTGGGAAAATTTGTTAGCAAAAATATATGTTCTTTTTCTTGGAATAAAACCTTTATTTTTGAAATTGATTAA
Source organism: Oryza australiensis (assembly GCA_019925245.2). Taxonomy (NCBI): domain Eukaryota; kingdom Viridiplantae; phylum Streptophyta; class Magnoliopsida; order Poales; family Poaceae; genus Oryza; species Oryza australiensis. Next base: position 799,945 of record JAIFGZ020000623.1, read on the forward strand.
AGAATGAAATATTAATTATCACATAGATTGATTTATTTAATTATCGCTCTAGTAATTTAATTATAATTTAGTTTATTATTAAATATTAGTTTTGTCATAGTAATTTTCTAAAATTTAAAAATCTAAGTAGTGACAAACTCTAGTGTGATATTATTTTGGAATCTAATTAATTCAAACCCAGACTTGTTGGTCCGATAAAATTGGATAAAACTTGGATTTTACATTTCTTTTCCGGAGTAATATTTTCAAAATTATCGAGCACTATTTCTTTTTCTAAATTGCAATAAACTAACTCGAAATGATACCACACTATAATAAATTAAATTGATAAAATCACAAAACTTTAAATTATTATAACTCGCTCGTTTTAGCTCGGATTTTGTCGAAACTCGAACCTAAATCCGTCTAAAATCGTAGTCTAGTTTCGGAGCTGCTTTTGCGATTTATTTTGCATTTTGAGGATTTTATTTGAATTCTAATCGAATTCAATTGGATCTTTCGCGTGTATGTGTAGAGTCTCGGGAAGCACCGAGTGCGTTGAAGATCCAAGACAACAAGGTTGCGAGCAAGGCAAGTCCTCACTACCTTTGAACATGTTGAACCCATTTGGGAACTTATGTTTGTTTAAAATCAAATATGCATGCTATACACATATGAACACCCATATTTGTTATATGCCCTGCCTTGATATTGAATACTCGTTTATTCTTTGTACCATGCAGTGTCATGCATTCGAAGTTATTCGTCGACAATGCTTAGCCCATGCTATTTTAGATTCCTGCACAATCATATTTGTCAAATGCTATATGCTTGGGTGACTACCTTAGGGAAGGTGTTGATGTACGACATGCGGAGACATGAGCGCCACATTGCCATGACAATGATGAAATGATTCTTCGATGAAAAACTGAAAGAAACAAATGTTTTAGACTGGGGTGGCTGGATGATTTGGGTGGATTCCAAAAAAGGCAAGTGTCGTCCTTGGTCAATTAAGGACCGAGCCATGAGGTAAACATGAAATGATCCAGTACAACCATACTTCTCGAATGGGTATAAAACTAGCAGAGTAAATGCCGAGCGGAGGCAGTATCCCTGCATAGTGGTTCTTACGTACGAGAATGGGCGAAAGGCCTACATGTTGTATGATGAACTAAAATTGGATTTAATTACAACTTAAAGAATGAATGAGTTTTTCCTACCCCGTGAGTGCCAGAACTCCTCTAACTGCTAGAAACTGTGTACGGCTAGAGTGCATGAGGGCTCAAGTTCATGGAGCGAGTATTGCCAAAGTGAGGTTATCGAAAGGCTTTGTCGTGACATGTCTCATGTGTTGGGACGTAGGCTCATGTGTTGGGCAAGTCATGGAGAACGGGTAAAATGTACATCCACTGCAGTGTGAGTAAAACAATCTATTCTAATAGCTGTGCTTGTGGATATGGAGCGGCCGGACAAGTTTTTCGCTTGGCTAGACTTTAAATCTTAAAATGATGGGATGGGCATGCATGATGATTTTTATGTACTAGCGGATCAACTTCTCGGAAGGTGAGAAGGGATAGACCCCAGAAAATCATAACGATCCAGTGGTGGGAAGCTATCCTTGGGATCACAATGGATGGTGGACAGAACCATCGCTGATTAAATGAACTATGGAAATAAAACTTGATCAGTCTTAGGTCTGAGGCTTGTGAAAAGAATTGCAAAACTGACTTTATGCAAAAGAACCACAGCCACTCCTTGATTATCCCCTATCATGTGCATCGTTGTTATGGTGGCTTGCTGAGTATGGTTGGTAATCACCCTTGCTATACGCACAAACATCCAGATGTGGGCAATGAAGACCCTGAAGACCCATACGCGTACTACCAGGAGGGTGTGGAGGATGATGGTGTCTAGTAGGTCTTAGCTTCGGTCGTTGCCTGTGGCAATGGCGTGTTGCTGCCTTCTTTCTGTTGCCTTATCTATTTTCTACTTTTGGTTGTATTCCGGACCGTTTGGTCCTATGTTCTAGACATTGCCTTTGGGCCCTATATTGTAATATTTTGTGTAAGTCGATGGATGTATCGTGCACCTGATGATTCAGCAATGTATTCGTGGGTACCAAACTACTCGATCCAACAAAATGGTACTATGAACACGATTGATTCCTGTTACAAAAACGTGGGTCTACAGAGCTGATATCAGAGCGTGCGACTGTAGGATAAGACCAACGGTGCCCCACCCCCTTTATAGCTAGCAAAAGGGAGAAATCCCCATCTAGAATTATTTTGAAAATAAAACATTATGTCTACAAAACAAAATGTGTTTTCCCTTATACTCTTGTCCCCTTGTCTCTCTACAAAACTTATTTTACTCCCACTTCTCCCTAACTCTGGTTGTCTTAAAAACATATGTCAAGATAAGGTCAGATCGGCACCTGGGAGCTTGAGGTTCCATGAGAGGATGGATACGTTTCGCAGCTTCGGCAACTGATGTGGTGCCTGACATACCCGGAGTTACTTGAGACCCTCGGTTGCGGAACGAGAATCTTTCGTGTTCATAGTACCATTTCCCTGGGTCGAGTAGTTTGGTACCCACGAAATACAGTATTGAAATATCATGTGCTCGAGCACGAAGAGTCTTACACCAAACTTATTGCATTATAGGCCCGAGGCCATTGTCTAATATATAGGACCACACGGTCCGAATACAACCAAAAGCAGAATTAGGATAAGGCAACAGACAGAAGGCAGCGGCATGCCATTGCCACAAGCAACAACCGGAGTCTAAGACCTATCAGGCGCCTTCATCTTCATCGCCCTCTTGGCAGTAGGCATAGGGGTCCTCCAAGTCTTCACCTCCACCATCTGAAGGTTTGTGCGTATAGCAAGGGTGAGTACCAACCGTACTCAGTAAGCCAACATAGCAAAGATGGATATGATAGGGGATTCTCAAAGGATGGTTGTGGTTCTTTTGCACAAAGCCAGTTTTGTAATTCTTTTTACAAACCTAACATCTAGCCTAGTCAAGTTTTATTTCCATAGTTCATTATGTCGGCGACGGTTCTGTCCACCATCCATTGTGATCCCAAGGATAGCTTCCCGCCATCGGATCGTCATGATTTTCTGGGGAGTCTGCCCCTTCTCGCCTTTCGAGAAGTTTGTTGGCACGTTTTTTGGCAAAAGGCACGAACACGATCGAATCACCTAAAGCCTTGCGGTGGTTCTTGGTACAGAGTCGCCAACCACTCCAATCTAGCAAAAAAACTAGAACAAAGTGGGTTTTGTAGATCAAATCGGCTAGCGGAACCGATTTCGATGGATAGATTGATAAACACCCATCTCGTGGGTGAACGGAAAGTTTTCAAAGACAAACTTACAAAGAATTGTCGCACTCTCGCAGCGGCGGCGGACGGTTTTCGGCGCAAACCGACAAAGATGGACTAAACTAGGGCAAAGCAGAAAATACGGCTGAAAATAAAGAAAATGATTCAAATATATTGATTGTATGTTGTGTGTTTCGATCTTACAATTGAACCGGCCTTGGCCCTTGTATAGGGGTTGGCCTTGCCCTCCACAGACCCTTCTCCACGTCCAATTTGGGATAAACATGTTTGGAAACCCGAGATACATCGTATGGAGAAAGGAAACCCGAATACCGACGAAGTCGTCTAGGTTTCGGACTATGCGGCCGACCGGCCATATGCCTTCTGGTCCGATCTAGCCCATCGCCCTGGCCTCGACCGGCCATACATGGCGGTCGACCGGCCTCTCCGAAGAAACCTGCAAATTTCCAAATATTGGCAATCTTTCCTATTTTGATTCCTAAGTGTCAATTTTGGGTGTAAACAAAGTTGATCCACCAGCTCATAAAGTCATTATGCATACCATCCCACCATTTTAAAACTTAGAGTCTAGCCAAGAGAGAAACTTGTCATGCCGCTCCATATCAGTGAGCACGACTATTTGAATAGATTGATTTACTCACACTGCAGTGGATGTACACTTTACCCATACTCCATGACTGCCCAACAAATGAGCCTACATCCCAACACATGAGACGGTCACGGCAAAACTTTTCAATAACCTCACTTTGGCAGTACCCGCTCCATGAAATTTAGCCCTCTTGCACTCTAGCTATCCTTTCCTAGCAGTACGAGGAGTTCTGGCGCTCCTGGGGTAAGGGAAAAACTTGCTCATTCCTTCCGTTGTACTCAATCTCAATTCTGATACCCACCAGCGGTAAGCCCCCGCCGGTAGGCTCATTCTTCTCATTCGGTTACCCACCAGCAGTAACTCCCCGCCGATAGGCCCTCAGTCTCATCTCATACATAAGAACCACTATGCAGGGGTACCCGCCTTCGCTTGGCTATCTACTCCGCTAGGTCTATACCCATTCGAGAAGTACGGTTGTACTGGCTCGTTTCATGTTTAAGTCTCAGGGCTCAGTCCTTAACTGACCGGGGACAACACTTGCCTTTTCCGAAATCCACCCAAATCATCCGCCGCCCCAGTCTAAAACATTTGTTTGTTTTAGTTTTTCATTAATGAATCATTTTATCCTTGTCATGGCAAAGTGGCACTCATGTCTCCACTTGCCGAACATCAACCACCTTCCCCAAGGTAGTTGCCCAAGCATATAGCATTTTGAGAAATATGAGTACGCAAGAATCTAATTTGGCATGGCTAAGCAATATCGAAGATTTTCTTCAGACACATTATGTCATAAGTTACAAAGAATATATATTTTGATATTCAATATCAAGGCGTGGTACAAAAAGAAATAGGAATATTTTGTGTATAGCATGCATGTTTAAGTTTAAAAGCAACACATATTCGCAAATAGGTTTCGGACTCCGCTTGGCCGACCGCCATATGCCTTCTGGCCCGACCGGCCCCACTACCCGGCCTCGACCGGCCTATACACGACTGCTAGACCGGCCTCTCCGAAGAAACCGACAAATTTCCAAATATTGGCAATCTTTCCTATTTTGATTCCTAAGTGCCAATTTTGGGTGTAAACACATGCCCCCTGCCTTTTATGATGAACATCGTGAATCTAAAAGCATAAGATATGTTTTAACTTGGAATGATAACTCAATTATCGGCCACACAACTCCCTAAGCATCCTTCCAAATACTCGGGAAGTATTTCTTCAGATATTTACCGTTGATAGCCCGCTGAAACCGTTCTCCTTGAAGTGTCTCCAAGAAATACGCATTGCCTCGAACGATTCCATATATCCGATAAGGTCCCTCCCAACTCGACGACCACTTACCGAATTCTTTAGATCGAGAACCCAAAGGCAAAATAGTCTTCCATACTAGATCTCCTACTTGGAACGTCTTTGCCTTCACCCTTTTGTTATATGCTTTTGCCACCCTCTTCTTTTCCTTTTCTATCTCTTCCAAAGCCTTCAAACGTTTGTCGACCACTTCATCAAGATTATCACCCATCAAGGACTTGTAATCTTCGGCTAACAAATCGTCTTGCTTTATATATCGAAGAGAACCAAGATTTACCTCAACCAGTAAAACGGCTTCTTGTCCATAAACAAGCTCAAAAGGGGTCACCTTGGTAGCACCATGCTTGGATATTCTATGCGCCCATAAAGCTTCAGAAAGTACCTCATGCCACCTTCTCGGATGTTCTTCGACCTTCTTCTTGATTAGCTTCAACAACATCTTATTACTAGACTCGGCTTGTCCATTAGCCTGAGCGTAGTAAGGAGACGAACTTAACAACTTAATTCCATAAGATTCGGCAACATTTTTCACCTCTTTAGACATAAAAGAAACTCCTTGATCTGTAGTTAATGTTTGAGGAATGCCGAATCTATGAATAATATGCTTCAGAATAAAATCAATTACCTCCTTATGCGTCATATTCCTAAGTGGCACGGCTTCGGCCCACTTAGTGAAGTAATCTGTTGCAGCTAGCACGAACCGATGCCCCTTTGAAGATGGAGGATAAATCTGACTAACAAAATCTAAAGCCCACCCCCGGAACGGCCATGGTTTAATTATAGGATTCAACACTGAAGCCGGTGCCAATTGAACATTGCCGAACCGTCGACAAGCTTCACATCCCTTATAATACCTGAAGCAATCATCAATCATCCTCGGCCAATAGAACCCCACTCTTCTGAGCAGCCAGTTTATCTTATGGGCCGATTGATGAGTCCCGCAAATTCCTTCGTGAACTTCACCCATAGCAACCTTAGATTGATCGGCATCTAAACATTTTAATAGTACACCATCTATATTTCGGCGATATAGCTTTTCATCAAGCAAAGTATATTTATACGCTTGCCGCCGAATTTTCCGATCAACCCTAAGACTATGATCCTTCAAATAGTTAATCAAAGGAATTCGCCAATCATTTACTGTCTCCAGGGCACACATGTCCGAATTTCCACTTAATTTGGCCCCTGTATTGAGAAGATTATGCCCCCTAGCACCTTTTGTGAAGTCGGTCTGACCGGCCAAGCAACTCCGGTCGAGGCAACCACCACCGCGGTCGGACCGGCCACAACGCCGGTCGAGACCGGATGCCATCCATGGTCGGACCGGCGACAGCTTCCGGCGGACCGCCTACGGTCTGCCTCTTTGCCAATTTCGCCCAAAAAATTATAATCAAGCACTGGTTGATCTAATATGAAAAATAAACCTCTTTTGATGCTATAACTAGATGCTTGTTGAGCTAAGTCATTTGCCCTAGAATTTTCATTCCTAGCAATATGCTTAATAGTAAATTCATCGAAACTGGCAATAATATCTAGGCATTGATCTAAATACCTGTTCAATGATACGTCGAAGCATTTGTAGATCCCAGCAACTTGTTGCCCCACCAATTCTGAATCACCGAACGCTTCTACATGTGTAGCTCCAATGATTTCCATTACTTGTAAACCGAATAACAAAGCATTGTATTCGGCTTGATTATTTGTACAATAATATTCTAAACGAACCGATGCTTCAAAGCATTGACCATTGGGCGAAATTAAAACTACACCTATGCCTTGACCCTCCTTACATGAAGAGCCATCGAAATAAACTTTCCAAGGTGTGACACTAACCAAATGAACTTCATCTCCACAATCAACATCTACATGATGATCTACTATAAAGTCCGCTACAATCTGGCCCTTCATAGATTTTAATGACTCATAGGCCAAATCGTATTCAATTAATGTATACGCCCATTTGCCAATTCTACCACTTAGAATTGGCCTTTGCAACATGTGCTTAATGACATCGGTCTGACAAGCAACTATGCATGTACTAGATAACAAGTAATGACGCAACTTGGTACAAGCATAGTACAAGCAAAGACAAAGCCTTTCTACAAATACATACCTCGTTTTAGCATCCAGAAGATGGCGACTTAAATAAGTAATTATGTACTCCTTGCCGTCTTCCTCTTGTGTCAAAACAGCTCTAATAACTTTGTCTTCAGCAGAAATATATAGCCAAAACGGAATTCCGGCTTTAGGAGCTCGCACACGGGCGGAGTAGATAAATATTTCTTCAAACCTTCAAACGCCTCCTGTTGTGCTGCCCCCCAAGTAAAATCGGCTTTTTCTTTCAAGCGTAGAATAGGCACAAAAGCATCGATTTTACCTGCTAGGTTGGATATGAATCTCCTCAAATAATTTACTTTACCTAGCAACCTCTGAACTTCTCTCTTGCATGTCGGCGCTTTGAAGTCTTGAATCTTTTCAACTTTCTTAGGATCAATCTCAATCCCTCTCTCATGCACCATGAATCCTAAGAATTTTCCCGCCGACACACCGAAGGCACACCTGAGTGGGTTCATCTTCAAACCATACCGACGCATCCTTCCAAAGGCTAACCTCGGCCATATGTCCATCCATATCATCCGATTTGACCACAATATCATCAATGTAGATTTCTAAGATAAAACCTAACAAATCATGAAAAATTAGGTTCATTGCTCTTTCCGACAAATCCTGGACATCTAAAGGCTGTCTTATACATATCCTCCTCTGCCATAAAGATTTGGTTGTAGCCGGCATTGCCATCTAAAAAACTGATCACTCTATGACCTGAGGCATCGTTTATTAGCATGTCAGCTATAGGCATAGGATACTCATCTTTAGGAGTGGCCTTATTTAAATCTCTAAAATCTATGCAAACCCTGATTTTGTCGCTCCCCTTCTTTTCTACCGATACTATATTAGACCCCCAATACGCATACTGGCACGGCCTAATAAACCCCGCTTTCAATAATCGGTCTATCTATTCTTTGACACGATCATATATAAGTGGGTTAAACCGACGAGGAGGTTGTTTACAAGTCCTAAATCCTCACTTTATCGGAAGTCGATGCTCAACAAGATCACGGCTAAGTCTAGGCATTTCATGGTACTCCCATGCAAAGCAATCACTATACTCTCTAAGTAGCTCGATCATCTTAACCCTATGATCGGCTCTCATGTTTTTATTTATGAAGGTCGGTCTTGGTACGCTCCCATCCCCTATGTCGATTTCTTCTAATGGGTCGGCTGACGTGAACCCTTGACCGAGCTTCTCTACTTCGTCAAAATCCTCTATAGTTCCCCAATATCGTTCTTTGTTGACCGATATTCTTGAACTCTTTTTTGTAACCACTCCAAGTTGGATGCTTTATTCATCATATAAAGTAATGTCACCCAGCCGTGCTAAACTAGCCGGCTTTACAGAAATGGGTACAAAGCCTTCTTTGGAAATACTAATAAAATCAAAACTAGATAGATCTAGCCCTGATAAGCACTGCATGTCTCCATGTTTCCATCCCACAGAAACATCGGCCATGGCGACCTCAGCCGATGTATCCGCCTGAACTACCTCAACCTCATCACCATCCCATTGTACTAGGCACTGATGTAAAGTAGATGGGACGCAGTAGTTGGCATGAATCCAACACCGCCCCAAGATGACACTATAGTTACCTCGTACATTGACGATGAAGAAGGCGGTAGGCAACGTCTTGTTCCCCACCGTAAGCTCCACGGACAAGATCCCCTTCGCCTCTGTTGACTCGCCGTTGAAGCCGTTGAGAAGCATGTTGGTCTTCTTCAGCTCTGCCTCTTCGTGACCCAACTTCTTGAAAAGAGAGTAAGGAATCAGGATCACCGCCACGCCTCCGTCCACTAGCATCCTCGAGACCGGCTTCCCATCAATGTGGCCCTTCAGATAGAGAGGCTTCATGTGACGGTTGGACTCGTCGGGCTTATCGAAGACCGCATCCTTTGGACCTAGTGACATTTGAGCGACCTCGGCCTCGTCCATGGCGCAAAACTCCATGGGCAACATGCAAACCATGTTGATCTCCATGTTCTCGCCGAACGATGCCTCCACAGCCGGTTGTTCACCCTTTTGAACAACTACCGGCTTCTCAGCAGTTGATGACTTACGCTTCCACTCCTTCGCAAGTGGTGGTCGCAACTCATCGAACTCCCTGTCTCTCCTCTCTTCGGCTTCCTTCTCCCTTAACTCAGAAGCACGAAGACGTTGCAACCTTCTCTTTTGGGTAGCCGTCAAATCCTCAGGCATCCACCTAGGATTCGGCTCTGTTCCAGGAGGCAAATAGTGTCCCCCGTTGCCTTTACCTGAAGAGGGAATTACCCTAGTACCCTTCTTACCAGAGCGTCGATCAGACCGGCCTGTGTGGCCGGTCACACCGATCGTGTCCGTGGTCGACCGACGACTAGGCCCGATCTCGACCGGAGCGAACATCGACCGCCGATGGTGCGGTCCGACCGGCGCGATGAGAGGTCAAACGGGCCGAAGGCTCGGCCCGACCGGCCGAGCCGCGGTCGACCGGCCGGGCGTCCGGCTCGATCGTGCCTCTGCGCGGCATCCTTCGCGGCTTCGGTTCAGGGGCCAAATATCAACTTAGCCTCCTTGCCAGATGGCACCGACACATCATATGATCCTATCTTGATAGTGATCGCCTCTGAAGTCCTCTCCTCAGGCTTGGCGCGCTTGTACGCCCTTTTCTCGCCATCGAGCCGGTCCTTGTGGGGAAACGGCTTCCACTAGAAGTAGATGCCTGCCCTCGCGGCGATCTCCTCTCCCCTCTCCATCCTTGGTGATCCTGCATTGGAGGCATGTTATACATAGGCGGGGGTGCCCCCCAAGGCATAAAGTACGGGAACGGATAACTTGGAGGCGGCATCGGGCAAGGTCCCCATGGCATGACTTGAGGGCAATGGGGAAATGGCGGCTCCAAAACCTTTGACGAAGGACCAAATCGCTCCTTAGGGGGCGATCTTGGTCTCTTTCCTTTAGCACGCTCCTTCTCGGCACTCTTCTTCTTGTACTTGTCAAGGAGCATGTCGAAGGTCACCTTGGGCTTGTGGGGCTTCCTCGATGTAGATGCCTTGTCCTTATTCTCCTTCCATGTCCCAATCTCTGGGCTCTTTGGCACAAGCATCTTGGGCCTAGGTTCCCCAATGACAACCTCCTTTCCCTTAGCCGATTCGGCTTGCTCCGACCGAATCAACATCTTCTTACCATCGAGATCGGTGGTGTTCACCGGGAAAGGATCGCTGTCAAGCTTCATCTTCGGGCCCTTGGTGAATTTCAATCGTCCTTCCTCTATGGCCGATTGAACCTGCCAACGAAAAACATTACACTCATTAGTAGAATGCGAGTAAGAATCGTGCCATTTTGTTAACACTGAAATTTGGTAATTGAGTTTCTAAGTCCGCAAAGGCAAAGCGGGATCGGATCGGCTGAAGACAGGAATCGCATCGGCTAAAAGAGTGATCGGCTGTGGGGCTAATCGGCTGAGGATGGATCGAATGGGAGCTGCCGACAGCCGATTCTGGGTCCGGAAGAGGTGAAACCGTTTCCAGTGAAGAAACTTGAAGGTAAATAGAAGATTTGGTTGCTAATTGCGCGTTAAAAGATATTGCCACTTATGGATAGAGTCCTATAGTGACAATTGTATCTGTAATCTAGAGATTTGTTAAACTGTTAGTTGTAACACGGTATGGGTCCTGCTAGGGATAATATGGTGTTTTAAATAGTAGTTTAGATAGAGTCCAGGGTCGTTGCAAATAGTTGTACCTTGGGTATAAATAGGACCCAAGACCCCCTGTAAAATAATAATTCATTCAATCAATCAAACCTTCGGCGCAGATTCGCACCTATAAAACAACGATTACGCAGATTCGCACAGGACCGAAAAGACGCTATCAAGGAAGAACTCGCAAAGCTCTTGGCTGCCGGCTTCATTAAAGAAGTCCTTCACCCCGACTGGTTAGCCAACCCAGTCTTGGTCAGCAAGAAAACAGGGCAATGGCGCATGTGCATTGACTACACCGACCTCAACAAAGCCTGTCCCAAAGATCCGTTCGGGCTGCCTCGCATCGACCAAGTCGTTGACTCAACAGCCGGCTGCCAACTTATGAGTTTCTTGGATTGTTACTCGGGCTACCACCAGATCAGCTTGAAAGAATCTGACTGCCTGAAGACATCCTTCATCACACCGTTTGGGGCCTATTGCTACATCACCATGCCTTTCGGCCTGAAGAACGCCGGCGCCACAAACCAACGCATGATCCAAAGATGCTTCCAGACGCAGATCGGCAAAAACGTAGAAGCATATGTCGACGACGTTGTCATCAAGACCAAGTAGAGAGAAGACCTGATCGCTGACTTAGAAGAAACTTTTGCAAACATCCGGGCCTTCAGAATGAAGTTGAACCCGGAGAAGTGCACTTTCGGCGTTCCATCAGGCAAACTGCTCGGCTTCATGGTGTCACATCGCGGCATTGAAGCCAATCCAGAAAAGATCAATGCCATCTTAAGCATGAAGCCCCCGAGTAACCAGAAGGACGTCCAGAAGCTCACTGGCTGCATGGCGGCACTAAGCCGCTCCATCTCTCGACTCGGCGAACGAGGCATGCCCTTCTTCAGACTGCTAAAGAAGAGAGACGACTTCCGGTGGATCGCGGAGGCCAACAAAGCCTTTGAAGATTTCAAAGAATTCCTGACAACGCCGCCTGTCCTGGCCTCGCCTCAGCCCCAGGAACCTCTGTTGCTGTATGTTTCAGCCACCCACCAAGTGGTTAGTACAGTTCTTGTGGTCGAGCGCGAAGAAGAAGGACGGGCTCGAAGATTCGAGGCCGATCTACTTTGTTAGCGAAGTGTTGGGAGAGCCAAATTCGCTACCCTCAGGTACAAAAATTACTCTATGGTGTTCTAATAACCGCGAGGAAATTGGCACACTATTTTCAGGGTCACTCGGTCACCGTCGTCACTTCTTTCCCACTCGGCGATGTCATCCACAACCGGAGGCGACCGGACGCATCGCCAAGTGGGCTTTAGAGCCGATGCCGTTGGACTTGACTTTTAAGGCGAGGACGTCCATAAAGTCACAAGCCTTGGCGGATTTCCTGGCCGAGTGGACTGAGCAACAAGAGAACGTACCTCGGGAAGACCTCCAACACTGGACCATGCACTTCGACGGATCCAGGAGGATCACCGGCTTGGGAGCAGGAGTTGTGCTGATCTCCCCGACCGGGGTAAGGCTAAGATACGTCCTTCACCTCCACTTCTCCGCCTCACACAACGTTGCCGAGTACAAAGCTCTGCTACATGGACTGCGTCTCGCGGTTTCACTCGGAATACATCGGCTCATCGTGAAGGGCGACTCCCAGCTGGTCGTCAACCAAGTAATGAAGGACTGGTCCTGTCTAAACGACACCTTGGAGGCCTACCGGCAAGAGGTCCGCAAACTTGAAGACAAGTTTGACAGGCTTGAACTCTCACACGTCTTGAGGCATAACAACGAAGCAGCCGATGAGTTGGCACAGTTCGGGTCCAAGCGCGAAGCTGCCCCAACAGACGTATTTGTCGAGCACCTCTATGAACCAACCATCACGGCAAAGACAACTTCCAACGAGCAAGCTGCGAACAAAGTCGCCATGACTGACGCCGACTGGAGGACGCCGCTCATCAAATTCTTAACCCAGCAAGAGCTGCCGAAAGACCGGGATGAAGCAGAACGCGTCCGGCGTTGTTGCCAAGCATATGTCATGGTTGACTCTGACTTATAAAAGAGAAGCCCCTCCGGAATCCTAATGAGATGCATCACACCCGAGGAAGGGAGGCGGCTACTTCAAGACATCCACTCGGGCATATGCAAAAGCCACGCGGCAAGACGCACTGTCGCAAAGCTTACGGGCAAGGTTTCTTTTGGCTTACCGCGGTCTTCGACGCGGACAAAGTCGTACGAAACTGCGAAGGCTGCCAATTTTTCGCCCGACGAGCCATGTCCCGCCCGGAGCTTCAAACAATCCCACTTTCCGGCCGTTCGCGGTATGGGGCCCTGGACATGGTCGGCCCCTTCAAGAAAGCTCCGAAGGATTCACACACCTCTTCGTCGCAATCGACAAGTTCTCCAAGTGGATTGAAGCCAAGCCGGTCACCACAATTACGCTAACAAGGCACGGGACTTTTCCTCAACATCGTGCACCGCTTTGGCGTCCCAAACGAATCATAACCGACAACGGGACTCAATTCACGGGAGGCATCTTCAAGGAATTCTGCGAGGACTTCGGAATCAAGATTTGCTACGCATCAGTTGCCCATCCCAAAAGCAACGAACAAGTCGAACGAGCAAACGGCATGGTCCTCCAAGGCATCAAGGCCCGCGTTTTCGATCGCCTAAACCCCTTACGCGGGCAAGTGGGTCCAAGAGCTTCCTCGGTCTTATGGTCGCTACGGACCACACCCGGTCGGGCTACGGCCAAACTCCCTTCTTTTTGGTCTACGGCGCGAAGCCATGTTGCCAAACGAGATGGAGTACGAATCCTCCGAGTCCGCAGCTTCAACGATGAACGCTACGACCCCGACCGAGTGGATGACCTCACCCTATTGGAAGAGGCCCGTGAGGCGGCCCTCATCCGGTCGGCCAAATACCTTCAAGGGCTCGGAAGATACCACGGTCGCAACGTTCGAGCACGAGCTTTCATCGTTGGCGACGGGTCCTACGCAAGATCCAGACCACCAAAGACCGTCACAAGTTATCCCCCTTATGGGAAGGACCGTACATAATCGCTGAGGTGACTCGGCCCGGTGCATATCGGCTAAAGGGTGAAGACGGGTCTATGGTGGAGAACTCCTGGAACATCAAGCATCTTCGATGATTTTATGCTTAATTTGACTAAGGTTTTATGTTTTCCTTGACTGCCAACCTCAAGCAAGATGACTTCTTGAGTTAGCAGTCGGGGGCTATACATACGTCAATAAAGCTTAAGTTTTTCTCATCAACTTCTGTGCATGATTTGGTTTATCATTGTTTAAATGTTCTTCGATTCGAGTTCAGTGTCTAAGGACTGAGAGTTTTCTGATGACCTAATCGAGCCTAGGCTTGGTGACAGTCAGACGAAAATTACTTAAGAAATTTCACACAAAAACTCGGATCAAGGCATTAACATAAATAAACCAAATATATCACAAGTCCGTGTCAGAGCACCACGATCATATGATATTTACAAGCCAATGTTCACAAGACAAATCAAATCCGGAAGTTGTTTACTATGTCAACGGAAATCTTCTTCGCCGACTCCTGCGCCTCACTCAGCATATCCAAGGCCTGCTCATCTGTGGTCCCGTCAGCAAAGCCCTCTCCGACCGAGTGGATATCCACTCGGGGGTAAACGGACTTGGTCTGTGCAAGAGCCAGACCAGCCCCCATGTTGGCAGCTTCAGTGATGTTGGCTAGATACTGGTCAGGGGCTAGCCTGAGCTTGTCGAAGACTTCAACTGGGTCCAGTGAGCTGGACCCGACCCCATGGTGGAACAAGGATAGCAAGATCGGCGCAGCAGCATTGGCGACCTCTTCCCGGACCTCTCCGACTCGTTTGACCCGCTCAAGCAAGACGTCATATTGAGCTCGGGTCTTAACCTTGTAAGCTGCCAAAAGCATCTGATCATGCAAAGCACTCGAAAATAAAGCAGCACAAGGAATGTTACTTCAAAGAGGCTTACCTTCAAACTCGACTTCCAGTTCGGCTTTGTCGAGCCTGACTGCCTCCAGCTGGACTTGGAGCGAATGAACCTCCGACGAATTTTCTACAAGGAAAGAAGATCATCAGTAACCGGGGTCAACATGAGAATCTTAAAGAAACTCGGAGAGACGAGCTTACTCCCGATTGATCCTCGGAGGTCGAGGTTCGCCTCCTGAAGCTTCGCGATCTCTCTCCTTAAAGCCGCCTCCCTCGACGCGGCTTCCTCCCGAGTGGTTTTCGCTTTGAATGTCCTCTAAGGAGCTCGGGTGAGGAACCGGCTTCTCAAGACCTCGGACTTCGCCATGGAACAGCGTACTCTTCGCGCGTGAAATCCGAAGAGTGACCAACTGGAAAAGGATGATAACACAATAAAAGAAAAGACTAAGGCTTACGTTGAGTAGCCGAGTCGCTTCGTTTAAGCTTTCAACAAGGGCATCCCTTTCTTCCCTTTCACCGCTGTCCGGGACGATGCCCTACCTTTGACCTTCCGAGTCCCGCCACTCGATCTTGATTGGGGAACCTGTGTTTCGAAGACTCGTAGCCGGGATTTCCTCCACCGTGGCGCGGATAGGAAGGACAAATGAAGACATGAAAGATTCAAACTAAAAGAGCAAAGAGAAGTTCGGTGGTGCACACTTGGGTGGAACGGCCGGCTGGCCTCCTTCCTCGGCTCTTCGCCGAGTGACCCTCGGTCGGGCGGCGAGCCGTGGCTCGAGGTCTCCCTTGTCGACTAGCTTCCGGTCGGGACGTCCGGCTGGCGGTCGGGGGCTCCTTCCTTGGAGCATCCTTCTTCGGAGGCGAAGGTTTTTCGCCCGCAGCGCTCTCGCTCGGATGCGGGCTCCGAGGTTTCGGCTCTGCAGCCGGCGTCTCGGGAGCAGCGGCGGGGTCAGCCCTCACCCTTCCCTGGCGGGATCTATGTCCTGGGGCCTCTGCGATAATGAATACAGCTGGGGTAAAGACAAAGAAAGCTTTGGCAAAAGTTCGGACTTCGGTCATGAAGCATACGGACGACCGACGGATCTTCGGCGCCATCCTCGGCGATCGCCTTGGAGGAGGAGTCTCGACTGGAGGAGCCGGGACGTCATCGTCCGAATCCTCAATAATGAGCCTCCTTTTGCTCGCCCGCTTGTTTGCTTTCCAACTGGATCGCTTTGGATCTTAATCCCGCCAGCCAGCTTCTTGGCTGGGCGACGCGGCGTGTCATCGTGGGGCACCTTGTATGGCTTTGAAGTAACAGAAGCATTTTCCTGCAAGAGAAGTTCGCACAACACTAAGAGACAAGATATCAAGATTGCAAGACATTATGAAGTAGCCAGTCGGCTTACCGGAGGAGGAGGCCGGTGGATGCTGAATGGGAGAACCGGCAGAATGAGGGCACGCTCAACTGCGATTCCAGTCGAGAAGATCTTATACATCCGGATCTTCAGGATCTCGTAGCTGAGTGGATCTGGATCTTCCCAATTGGGTTCCGTCCCGCCTTCATATTCAAAGGCTGGCTTTGACCTCTCTTTGATTGGAGCCAGTCGGCACCGAATGAAGTGCCGAGTGATCTGCTCGCCGTGAAGACCCTTCTGTTTCATTCCCAGGATCTTTGCAAGCAGTTTGTTGGCCTCGTCCCAATCTTGGGCCACTGGAACGGTGCTCCAAGTTGGCACAGGGATAGGGGAAGACCGACGAAAGTGGCGGTGGGTTCGAGGTTGCTAATATAGAACCGGCCGCGTGCCATCCCTTATTGGAAGATTTTAAGGGAAGAGAGAAGTACTCCTTGCGAAGAGATCCGCGGAGTTGGAAACCTGCCCGCCCAACGACGCATGGGTGGTCCTTGTTCGGATGCGGCTTGAGATAAAACATGCGGCGGAAGAGCTGGAAGTGGGGAAGGATGCCAAGGAATGCTTCGCATACATGAATGAAGAGGGCGATGTGAAGCATGGAGTTGGGGTTCAGATGGTAGAGCTGGAGACCATAGTAATCTAAAAGCCCCCGGAAGAACTCGGAGGTCGGAAGGCTAAACCCGCAATAGAAGAAAGAGGTGAATACAACGAGCTCACCGGTGTTCGGGGTTGGGAAGTCCTCACCCGCCGTCGGGCGCCACCCACGATCTCCTTTGGGGAAGCACGCCGTGCTTCACCATCTCCTTGAGGGTAGATTCCCTCACATCTGATGTGGCCCATTGGTAAAATGGGATTCTCTTTTCCTCCGCCATGAGTGTGGTGTGGATGGGAAGCGGATCTGGTCGGAAAGGATGGCGATTTGAGCAAGGGATCTTGGAAGATTGGCTGCGGAAGCTGGTTGTGGCAAGAAGCGAGCTCTTGGATGGATGGATTTGGGAGCACGCGAGTCTAGGGTTCTTCGCAGGGAACTGGTGTACAGTGCTGTGAAAAGAGGAATCTTTTGGAAGATGAAGAGGCGGGGATGACCTCGAGCCTTTATAGAAAGATTTGAGGGTTGCGCTAGGTTTTCTTGTTATTGGGCCGAGCCCATGAGAAAATCTGCGGCCCAGTCAAGGTGCGGCCCGACGCGTGTCCTTAGGGACTTAAGTGGATGAGCTTAAGCAGATTTGCCCTGGCAATATGCACGTGTCCGAATGCCCTGTACCTTTGAAAATCCTTTCATACCGCGGTTTGCTTGACTTCATGAGAAGCTAGCACGATGCAACTTGGAAGGTGACCAACAGCTAAGCTTTTTATGGCTGCCTTGATGAAAAGGGCTGTTTGGTTTTTTAGCATTTGATTAAGTGATTTTATCAATGCTATTTTTTCCACCTTGGTGAAGATCTTTATAGATTGAGACCAGTGTTATGGCAAAAGCTATTTAATAACTTGGTCATATTTTTCATATGATTGAAAGAACTCGTTTTCCCATGAGGGATGATTAAAATATTTGTTCCGGAATGACTCGGGCAGATCCACTCGGATAAGCATGAGCTTACCGAGTGCTTTTCACCCACGAGGGTTGATTGGGTTATTTGTTTTGAGATGACTCGGGCAAATTCACTCAAATAAGCACAAGTTTGCCGAGTAATGAGGTTGCTTTAGCTTGAGCTAAGTATTTACATGAGAATGATTTTTTATAGTTCTTGACTATATGTTTAGTCTGTTTTTGACTAATCACATAGTTGGGGGCTACACCTAATTAGGTGCATTAGGAGATGCACCTAGATATTTATTTTTGAGATTTTTTTAGATATTTTCTAGCCCTTCACAGTCTTTGGAGCCACTCGGGAAGATTCAGGCAGAGATAATAGAATCACTCGGCGCCAAAAGCACTCGGTCAAAGAGATTTTTGGCTGTGTGCTGTTTTGGTTTGAAGTTGAGCTATCTCGTCGACTGAAAAGGACTCAGGGGCTACTGTGGAGATTATGGCAATCGGGTATCTACATGGCAAGCTTATTCGACTGGAGGTAGGGATAGATTGCGCCTGCCATATCTGTAAACCGAACATGACTTGGGTGTTACGATTGCCGATAGAGATAAGGCAATCGGCCTATAGTCACGGTTTGGTAAGATTGAGGAAACCGACTTAGAGTAAGATAGGGTTTCCGATTTGTAAGCCCTCCTCCCAAGACTATATAAGGGGGGTAAGGGGCGTCCCTTGAGGGATATACGATTTCATAAGCAAGAGCTTTAGACACACGAGATCAATAAAGACACTCGGCGGATCGAATCCACCGAAACAGGAGTAGGGTATTACCTCACGAGAGGGCCTGAACCTGTCTAAACCTTCTTCTCCGTCTAACCCATCGTGCTTGGCGATCTTGACTGCGACCCTAGAAATTACATTGCCGAAACCAAGTTTCGACAATGATCTCTACTATGGTCGACGCCAAGGTAGCCGAACAGCTGCAACGGGGGCCCACGTATTTCGCAGATGGCCAATTTCCTCGTTACAGGACGCTAGTCACGCAGGATCGGCCGCTTCCACTGATAGCACAACCAAACCCGCCAGGAGGAGTCGGTCAGCTGAATCCAGGTGAAACGGCTGTAAGACCAGTGATTACTATACTAAACCGACAATAGCCGTTGCCTCAAGGTCAACTCGACAACATGTTCAATGACAATCGACAGCCAGAGCCGATCGATCTAGACAGGCGGCACAACGCCGGTGGCCGACAGTTGTTTCCAGAACCACCAACGCCACAACCGATGCCTCGGCCACCTCCCGCTGACCATCGCTACCAGTACTAAGGGGGCCGTCAAGATCACCATTATAGGCCTCAGACGCCACCACAGCTGTATCGGCAAGCACCCGTGCCGTATGACCCATATGAGCCGAAACAACAAGACAACCGAGTGTGGGCCAATCTAATCCCAGATGTCATGCGCGATCAGTTCGTCCTCAAACCGAAAGATTCAGGGAATATGTATCGGTATCCCTATCCAAAACATTTCGAATGGATCCTGCTACCCAACCAATACAAGATCCCAGACTTCTCGAAATTCTCGGGGCAAGACAACGTTTCCACCTATGAGCATGTTAGCCGATTTTTGGCGTAATGTGGTGAAGCATCGGCTACGAACCCCTTGAGAGTTCGAGTGTTTCCCCTTTCTCTTTCAGGATCGGCCTTTACCTGGTTCTCCTCACTGCCCTACAACTCGATTCAGAGTTGGACCGATCTTGAAAAACAGTTCCACAGCTATTTCTACTCCGGCAACCACGAGATGAAGTTGTCCGACCTCACCAGCGTCAGGCAGAAACACAACGAGTCGGTCCAGGACTACATCCAATGCTTTAAGGAGATGAGAAACCGATGTTACAACCTTTTGTTATCGGATGCTCAGCTGGCCGATCTGGCCTTTCATGGATTGATCGCGCCGATCGAGAGCGATTCTCTACGCGGACTTCGGTAGCCTAGCCCACTTGGCGCGGATGGTGACGGCCCACGAACAGCATTTCCAAGACACCGGGAAGGCGTCAAGAATATAACCCAGGTCATCGTCGATTCGGACTACGGGTCCGACGACGATGAAACAGAAGTTGCAGCAGCTGAATGGGCCAAGAACAAAAAGGCCATCGTCTGCCAATGGCTGCTGAGACGGCTAAGGAAGAAAGGTATGACTACGACATCACTAAGGCCGACAAGATTTTTGATTTGCTACTCAAGGAGAAACAGATCCAATTACCCAAGAATCATGTGATCCCGTTGTGGAGATTGTGGCAATCGGGTATCCACATGGCAAGTTTGTCCGACTGGAGGTAGGGATAGATTGCACCTGCTATATCTGTAAGCCGAACTTGACTTAGGTGTTACGGTTGCCGATAGAGATAAGGCAACCGGCCTATAGTCACGGTTTGGTAAGATTGAGGAAACCAACTTAGAATAAGATAGGGTTTCCGACTTGTAAACCCTTCCTCCCAAGACTATATAAGGGGGGTAAGGGGTGTCCCTCGAGGGATATCCTAGACTTGATCAGAGATTAGATCTGAGATACAACTTGATAAGCGAGAGCTTTAGATCACGAGATCAATAAAGACACTCGGCGGATCGAATCCACCGAAACAGGAGTAGGGTATTACCTCACGAGAGGGCTGAACTGTCTAAACCTTTTCCTCCTAACCCATTGTGCTTGGCGATCTTGACTGCGACCCCAGAAAATATATTGCCGAAACCAAGTTTCGACAGTTGGCGCGCCAGGTAGGGGGCCGCGCGTCGAGACTTCTTCAACAATCTCGCCGACAAGCGTGATGGGATCTCCTTCAGGATTCGGCGACTTCGCCGCCAACTCCTTCGACGACTCCTCCTTCGACTCGGATTCGAACCAGTCGAAGGGAAAGACCCACTCGGCGCCGTTCGGGCTCCCCAACAGCGCCGAGATCTTCAACAACATCTTGAAGACCAAGATGCGATCCACCTTCTCCGACGACGGACTTCACTCGCGCCATTCGGATTACCGGATTCCGCCGAGATCTGCGCCAATCTTCTTGCCTCCCGACGGAAGCAATCTACTCAGTGAAGACCTCTCGGTGCCGTTTGGGTTACCAAACGTCGCCAAGATCTACAGCCAACCTGCTCTCCCCGAGTTGGCGGCGATCCACTGGAGGAGCCTAATCCCCCAAGCTCCGACTCGGACCGGAGCGATCCGAGATCCGGTTCCCGGGATCAAGGGAGGTCGCCGTCATCCTCCCGTCCTTTGGCTCCTGCTCATCTTCGGACCTCAATGGATACCTCGCTCCGCCGCTTCGACAATCTCTACGGCATCCCTTCGACGAAGCCGACAACTCCGACGCCCCATGGATGCGAGCCGAAGTGCTTGACGTCCTCATGGCCGAGCCGGATGAGTCCGACTCAGCCATGGCCGAAGGCTAGCCGAAGAGGAGCGAGCTAGAGTGGAGCTTGAGCGCAAGACAGTGAGGAGGACAAACAACGCAAAGACGAGGCCGACAAAAGGAAGCGGGATCTGCGTGCGGCGGACGATCGCCGGAGGCCATCCTCCAAACACGGGTTCGCAACACCAACATCTTCCGGACGCCACGCGAACGCCGCCGCCGCACTCATGCTCTTGGACACCGTCATGGAGACGGCTCCGCCAACGTGACTCCTATACTTGATAAGATCAAGACCATCGTTGCTGCCACGGCTAACGGCCCTCCCACCACTTCGGCGCGAAGGCCGATCGAATCCGTGGCCGAAACGCCGGACAAGAGCCGGCTCCCACCCCTAAAGTCGGGAGACTACAGGAGGCCCGAGCCGGCTCGATCGACAACCGGCCAAGAGGCCCACCTCACGAGTCCACGCCAAGGCACCAAGAGCGACGGTCGACTCTCGCCACAAACGACATGGACGTCCACCCGTCCACCACCGAGTCCGCCGCAACAGTTCCGGCTACCCAACCAGCCAACGAAGACCCCGCCGAGTGATCTGCGGGAAGTCCTCGATCGCCGCTACCAAGAGCGCGACCGTCGCACTCGGGAAGATCGGAGGGGATCACCCGATAGCGGCGACGATGGAGTACCGGCCTTCACTCGGGAGCTCCGCCGAGTGCATTGGCCGAGTGGCTTTAAGCCAACAGGGATAGAAAGGTACGATGGCAAAACCGACCCGAATCCCGGTTGCGTATATACTCTTGCCATCCGAGCGCAGTGGCGACAACAAAGCCATGGCCAACTACACGCCCGTGGCCCTCGCAAATTCAGCCGAAATTGGCTCACCACTGCCAAGAGGCTCAATCGGCTCGTGGAGCGAGCCGAGGGACCACTTCATCGCCAACTTCCAAGGCACCTTCGAGAGGCCCGCACGCACTTCGACCTTTACAATGTCATCCGAAGCCGGACGAGCCTCCGAAGGATTACATTCGTCGCTTCTCGAGAAGCGCAACAAGATCCCGAACATCACCGATGACATCATCATCGCCGCCTTCCGAAGGGAGTCCGTGATGAGCCGCTTATCGGCAAGTTCGGACGCAAGCCACCGAAGACGGTGAAGCGGATGTTTGAGACGGCGAATTCATACGCCAAATCAAACGACGCCATCAAGGCCGCCCGTCAAGACCGGCTCGATAGAAGAGAGGACAAGCAAGCGGGAGGAAGCCGAAATCCTAAGAAGGATGGCAAAGCAACAACGGCAACCGGGCCGAAAGATCCCAAGCGCCGATCCAAGACCCGGTGGCCGCAACCTCCAATACTCAACGCCGTCCCCGAGCCGCCGCCTACGACGCCATCATGAACGCCCAGTGCACCCACCATCCGAATCACAAGCACGCGGCGAAGGACTGCTTTATCTACAAGCGGTTCGCACAAGCATCGCGGCACGGCTCAACAAGAAGCCGATCGACGAGGCTGGCCGTCCGGCGCCAAGAAGAACAACGCGGCTGAAAATGCCGAACCTTTTCAAGATCCAAGTGGGGAGCTCAACCACATCTTCGGGGCCCGTTAGCTTATGAATCCAAGAGGAAAGAAGCTAAGCGACCGGAGGTCAACGCGGCTCAACTCGAAGTCCCTCAATATCTGCGATGGTCGGAGGTGGCCATCACCTTTGACCGCTCGGATCATCGACCGAGTGGTCCATCCGGGACGATATCCACTCGCCCCGCACCCCGTGGTCCGCAACATCGCTTAAGCGCGTCCTCATCGATGGGGCAGCGCCCTCAACATCTTGTTTGCCAAGACCATGGATGAAATGCGATCCCGAGGTCCGAACTCAAAGCAAGCTCGCCCCTTCCACGGAGTTATCCGGGCTATCTTCAACTCCACTCGGGCATATCTCCCTCCCAGTCACCTTCGGAGCCCGAGAAAATTTCCGAACGGAGAACGTCACCTTCGAGGTGGCCGACTTGAAACGGCGTATCACGCCATCATCGGAAGGCCTGCGCTTGCCAAGTTCATGGCGATCCCTCACTACACCTACCTCTCGCATGAAGATGCCGGGTCCCAACGGCGTCATCACTCTTCGCAGCGACGTGAAGCAAGCCTTCACTGCGACAAGGAGAGCTGCGACATGGCCCAATCTCGCGAGAGATTACGTGGCCAACAAGAAGTCCGATTGGCTGCATCAACTTCGGCGAGAGGGCGAAGTCCCCGCGAAGAAGATAGCCAAATCGGGATCCGGCGACGCCAAGACCAAGAAGATCTCCCTTGATTCGTCCGATCCCTCCAAAACGCTGTAATCGGCTCCGACCTAGATCCTAAATAGGAAAGCGCGCTCGTCACCTTCCTCCAAAATAATAAAGATGTTTTTGCTTGGAAACCATCCGATATGCCCGGAATTCCTAGGGAGGTGATCGAGCACTCTTTGAACGTCAAAGATGACGCCAAACCAATAAAACAACGATTACGCAGTTCGCACGGATCGAAAAGACGCGATCAAAGAAGAACTCGCAAAGCTCTTGGCTGCGGCTTCATTAAAGAAGTCCTTCATCCCGACCGGTTAGCCAATCCAGTCTGGTCCGCAAAAAGACGGGGCAATGGCGCATGTGTGTCGATTACACCGACCTCAACAAAGCCTGCCCCAAAGATCCGTTCGGGCTGCCTCGCATCGACCAAGTCGTCGACTCAACAGCCGGCGCGAACTCCTAAGTTTCTTGGATTGTTACTCGGGCTATCACCGGATCGTCCGAAAGAATCCACCGCTTGAAGACATCTTTCATCACGCCGTTCGGGGCCTATTGCTACATCACCATGCCTTTCGGCTGAAGAACGCCGGAGCTACATACCAACGCATGATCCAAAGATGCTTCCGGACGTAGATCGGCAAAAACGTTGAAGCTTATGTCGACGATGTTGTCATCAAGACCAAGCGAAAGAAGACGATCGCCGACTTAGAAGTGTTAGTGATATGCACTAGAGGCAACATGGAGATGTTGGATATCACGTCAATGTTTATGTATAAATGAATAAAGTGTTATTCGGTTCCATGAAATAGACATCTTGTATTGATCAATAAGTACGTGACTTATTTATGAGACTCGATATGTATGAATCTATTTCTAAACGATCCCGATCATATGTCATATTGTTGAAACAAATATGATTCTAAGATCGGCATGTTTATTGATTGATGATCATGTCTCATAGATCATGGGTATGGAGATACCAAATCAATAAACATGGACATATGTGTTAGAGAACACATTGTTGGATAGACCCACCATGAGACACTACGGGAATTAATGTGCCATTAGTTGGTCTCAGGTAGTGTTGGTACAAAGTCCTTAGACCGAGATCACCATGGATTCCAACATGTGTAGTAGCCTACTTTGGGACTACCAAACGCTATTCCGTAATTGGATAGTTATAAAGGTAGTTTTTGGGTTTGCTATGAAACATGGAGTGGGATGTGAGTGATCAAGATGGAATTTGCCCCTCCTTTGGAGAGATATCTCGGCCCCTCGAGGTAATGGATTATGGAAATGCATGGCCATGCTAAGTTGATTGAGGAGTCAATCAACGGACGGATAATCCAATACGGTTCGAGTGAATGGTTAAGCTATTGAAGGGATGGCACACATCTTGCCTATAGCTTAAGCGGTATCGTGAGGCAAAGGGATTTGTGTACACATTACGGGTTCGAGCCGATATTATATTCTTGTATACTATGGTGTCAATATGTGCTGCTAGGCGCCGCTATTGACAGTCGGCCGAGTTGGACTCGAGCCGACGATCGGCTAAGTTAGACTATAGCCGAAATCGAGTATACCTGAACCTACGGGGTCGCACGCTTAAGGGGATAGAATAGATATTCGAGTTGGACTCGGATACGGCTCGATCGGATAGGGATCCGATCGGATAGAGTCCTATGGGCTTACGACGTGTGGGGCGGCCAACTCTATGAGATACGGATGAGATCCGATTCAAAATAGAGTCCTAATCGGCCACTAGTCCCGTCGGCCAACTCTATATAAAGGAGGGAGGGGTGGAGAGTGGGACGTCAATTGCATCGCGTGCAACGAAGTCGCCGAGATCAATCTCCACGGAAACCGTCCCCACTTTCGAGCCAAACCCTAGCCTTGCATCGCGTGCTAGCACACGGGTGTACGGCGTTCGTCCCCGGACGTGTGGATACCGGTAGAGGCGCTGCTACGTTGCGCGCTCTTGATCGGCTGCGGTCGGGCGCATCGGAACGAGGCGTGAGAACGCGGCCGGACGACTCGAATCGGCTGATTGGCGAATCGGCGTCTCCGGGAATAGGCTACACTGTTCCGGATCGGATTGCCCGATTGGCTATTCCGCTGCACTCTACTCTAATCGGTAACGATCTATCGGCCCTTACTTGCAAGTGTTCCTGGTTTGCGCGGTAGAAATTTTTGTTTTCGGCTAGCGTAGCTTCCGCGCAACCCTTCAGTGGTATCGAGCTAATCTTGCTTAGTTCGGGTTTTAGATTGGATCCGGAACAAGTTTTGCGCACGGGTTGATTAGATCAATCGGTTTAACGGGATCGTTGAGGAGAGTTAATGGTAATTGCGTTCCTTGATAGTGTATCGGAACGGTGTAATGTGATTACGTCGAAGCAATTTCCAAATAACTCGGTTTGAGTTGGGTTCGAGATAGCGTTCCTTGATAGTGTATCGGAACGGTATAATGTGATTATACCGAAGCTATCTCGTAGTCCGACTTTGTTGCTGCCTCGCGCCTACGCAAACCATCTCCCTTGATAGTGTATCGGGACGGCATAATATGATTATGCCGATATGGTTTCCGTAAGCGATTTCATAGATTGGATCTATGAATTTCGTGTGGTGTTCCGGCGCTGCCCCCTTATAGGTCGTCTCGATGCCGTAGCTCGCGATAGGTAGAAAACGTTTCTACGCCTAACTTGTTTTTGCAGAGAATGCTTTGAGATGGTATGACCCTATTGTATGTATGAGATGTATGAGATGCATGTGATGCATGTAATATTCTTTCATATGTGCAATCCTGTAATATTCTTTCATACGTGCAATGCTTGTAATATTCTTTCACGACCTGCGAGTCGATGTAATCTTCAATTAGAGCTTCTATAGTAGTAGCTTAGTTTGAAGATATCAAGCATTCGACACTTGGAATATGGTGCCGAAGATGGAGATCCTCGGCGCCGACATGGAGATGGAGATCACCATGTGATGGGGGCCATACTATTTCATTATATGCTATTCTTCTTGATTTCATATGTGATATGTTTGTTTGATAGGATAGCATCCCTCTCAAAATTAAGTAGTAATGATGCCCTTCCAAATGTTGCACCGCCACCGTTATGCTCGTCAATGGTGGGTGCCAAAGCAGAGTGCCATTCTCTATCATAACACGAGGGGGTATATGTCGACATATACATGCGGGAGCATTTGGTTTACTTAACAAGGCTATCAAAACAGTTTTGGGCCTTGGGGCATAGGTTGGCGCCGGGGCATGGAGATGCCACACCAACAACAAGAGTCACATAGAGATGTGATTAGCAAGGTGTTGCTTACCGATGTTACTAATTTTCTAGCAAGTGATGCCAAAGCTCACTAGAAAATTAATTAACATGTGGATCTTGACCCAATACGTAACCTAGAGGGAAGGTGGAAAATACGTAATGGGAGTCTAATGTTAAATTGTTTAACAATAGACATAGCATAAACATTGTGCTAAACTTTGCTTTTTCGTTGTAGAATAAATGGCGGCTAATACTACACCCAGTACCTTTAATTTGCGATCTATTCTCGAAAAGGAAAAATTAAATGGAACAAACTTTATGGATTGGTATCGCAACTTGAGAATTGTTCTCAAGCAAGAGCGTAAGGAGTACGTTCTTGAAGTACCCTATCCCGAGGATTTGCCAACTAATGCCACCGCACGCACGGAGGGCTTATGAGAAGCACACTAATGATGCCCTAGATATAAGTGTCTCATGCTTGCTACAATGTCCCCCGAGCTTGAAGCAATATGAGAGCAATGATGCTCACACTATTATTGGGACTGCGTGGCATGTTTGAGAACCAAGCTCGGGCCGAGAGGTTCAACACCTCAAAGTCCTTGTTTGCGTGCGAGCTTGTTGAGGGGAATCCCGTCGATCCGCATGTGATAAAGATGATTGGCTACATTGAGAGTCTGGAAAAGCGGGTTTTCCCTTAGCCAAGAGTTGGCTGCGATGTGATTCTCCGCCGCTCCCTCCGAGCTTCGAGCCATTCATATTAAATTATCACATGAACAATATGGATAGGACCTTGGCTGAATTGCATGGGATGCTAAAGACAGTGAGGAGAGTATCCGAGAAAACGGTCATCATGTGATGATGATGCGAAGGCTAAGCGCAAACCACTGTCAAGAAACTTTGCACCAAGAGAAAGTTAACTCCCGATGAGATCGCGAGTGCCTCTAATGCAAAGAAGGGCAAGAAGGGGTCGGCGGCATCGGATGCCGTTTGCTTCTTGCAAGGAGACAGCCACTGGAAAAGGAACGCAAGAAGTACATGGAGGATCTCAAGAAGAAGCAAAGTACGACTTACGCTTGGTATTAATGTTATAGACATTAATCTTGCTACTTCACCTACCGACTCTTGGGTATTTGATACCGGATCAGTAGCTCATATTTGCAAATCGTTGCGGGAATGAGAAGAAGTAGAGGATTGAGAAGGGGCGAGGTGAACTGCGCGTCGGCAATGGAGCAAGCGTTGCTACGATTGCTTGTCGGCACGATACCACTTCATCTACCTTCGGATTAGTTTTGGAATTGAATAATTGTTATTGTGTTCCAACACTATGTCAAAACGTTATTTCCGCTTCATGTTTGCAAGCGGAAGGATATGATTTTAGATCAATGAACAATGGTTGTTCAATATATCTCGAGATATGTTCTATTTTCATGCTCCATTGGTGAATGGATTATACGTTTTGAATCTTGAAGCGTCTCCCATCTATAACATTAATACGAAAGACAACTCTCTAATGATATAAACCCCACGTTTATCCGGCATTGTCGCTTAGGCCATATAAATAAGAAACGCATGGAGAAGCTCCATAAGGATGGATTGCTTCACTCTTTTGATTTTGAATCATTTGAGACATGTGAGTCTTGTTTACTTGGTAAGATGACAAAGGCACCTTTCACGGGACACAGTGAAAGAGCAAGTGACTTGTTGGCACTCGTACATACCGATGTATGTGGACCAATGAGCTCAACGGCCGAGATGTGGTTATCGTACTTCATTACCTTTACCGATGACTTTAGTAGATATGGTTATATCTACTTGATGAGGCATAAGTCCGAATCCTTTGAAAAGTTCAAAGAATTCCGAATGAAGTACGAATCATTTAGGGAAAACAATCAAGTTTCTATGATCGATCGTGGAGGGAATACTTGAGCCAAGAGTTTGGTAATCATCGAAAGATTGTGGAATTGTTCCACGCTTAACTCCGCCAGAACTCCACAATGGAACGGAGTGTCCGAACGGAGAAATCGCACCTTGTTGGACATGGTGCGGTCGATGATGAGCCAAAGTGATCTTCCGTTATCTTTCGGGGATATGCTCTTGAAACAGCATGCGCTCACACTAAATAGAGTTCCATCTAAGTCGGTTGAAAAGACACCATATGAGATATGGACAGGCAACCCCTAGTTTGTCTTTTCTCAAAATATGGGGATGCGAAGCTTATGTAAAACGTTTACGATCCGACAAGCTCACACCCAAATCGACAAGTGCTTCTTTGTGGGATATCCTAAGGAAACTAAGGGATATTACTTTTATAATCGGGAACAAGGCAAAGTGTTTGTCGCCCGACACGGTGTCTTCTTAGAGAAAGAGTTTCTTTCAAGAAGGGTTAGTGGGAGCAGGGTGCATCTTGAAGAAGTTCAAGAAATACCGAAAATGTTTGGCGACCACGAACCACAACAGAGGTGCAAAGTGTTGCGCCACCGTTGTAGATACACCAGCCCCACGGAGGTCGAAAGATCACGTCGTGCACACCGAGTACACAAAGTGCGGAACAACGTGATATATTGTTGTTGGACAACGATGAACCTAAGACCTATGAGGAAGCGATGGTGGGACCCGATTCCAACAAGTGGCTTGGAGCCATGAAATCCGAAATAGAATCCATGTACGACAATCAAGTTTGGAACTTGGTTGATCCACTGATGGTGTCAAAACCATTGAGTGTAAATGGGTTTTTAAGAAAAGGCTGATATGGATGGAAATGTTCACATCTATAAGGCGCGATTGGTGGCGAAAGGTTTCAAACAGATTCAAGGAGTTGATTATGATGAAACCTTCTCGCCCGTCGCAATGCTTAAATCTATTCGGATTATGCTAGCGATTGCTGCATATTTCGATTATGAGATATGGCGGATGGATGTCAAAACGGCTTTCCCGAATGGAAACCTAAGCGAGGATGTATACATGATACAACCTCGGGGTTTTGTCGATCCGAATCGCTCGGAAAGATATGCAAGCTACGAAATCCATTTATGGATTGAAGCAAGCATCTCGGAGTTGGAATATTCGTTTTGATGAAGTAATCAAAGGGTTTGGTTTCATCAAAAATGAAGAAGAGGCCCGTGTTTACAAAAAGGTCGAGTGGGAGCGCAATTGTATTTCTAATCTTATATGTGGATGACATATTACTGATTGGAAATGATATCCCTATGCTTGAATCCGCCAAGTCTTCATTGAAAAATAGTTTTTCCATGAAAGACTTAGGGGAGGCAAAGATATATATTGGGCATTCGGATCTATAGAGATAGATCCAAGAGGCTAATAGGATTAAGCCAAAGTACATACATTGACAAGGTGTTGAAAAGGTTCAACATGCATGATTCCAAGAAAGGTTTCTTGCCTATGTCACATGGCATCAATCTTAGCAAGAATCGTGTCCTCGGACACATGATGAGCGGAATAAGATGGTTATGGTTCCATATGCTTCGGCAATTGGATCCATCATGTATGCCATGCTTTGTACACGCCTGCATGTCTCGTACGCTTTGAGTGCTACGAGCAGATACCGATCCAGTCCGGAAGGTCACTGGATCGCCGTAAAGAATATCCTTAAGTACTTGAGAAGAACTAAGGATATGTTCCTAGTCTATGGAGGTGAAGAAGAGCTCGTTGTAAGTGGTTACACCGATGCTAGCTTCCAAACGGACAAGGATGATTATAGATCGCAACTGGGCTTCGTGTTCGCCCGAACGGAGGCGCAAGCCACTGAAGAGTTCCAAGCAGGATACGTTGCCGATTCTACAACGGAGGCCGAGTACATTGCCGCTTTGGAAGCCGCAAAGGAGGCCGTTTGGATCAAGAAATTCGTTTCGAGCTTGGTGTGATGACTAGTACGACTGGTCCAATGTCTCTCTATTGTGACAATAGTGGAGCCATTGCGCAAGCCAAGGAGCCGAGGTCACATCGAAGTCCAAACACATACTTCGGCGATATCATCTCATCCGCGAGATTGTGGACAGAGGTGATGTCAAGATATGCAAAGTGCACACGGATCTCAACATAGCCGATCCGCCGACAAAACCTCTCCTCACCAAGCATGAGGCGCACACAAGAGCAATGGGTATTAGATACTTACATGATTGACTCTAGTGCAAGTGGGAGATTGTTAGTGATATGCACTAGAGGCAACATGGAGATGTTGGATATCACGTCAATGTTTATGTATAAATGAATAAAGTGTTATTCGGTTCCATGAAATAGACATCTTGTATTGATCAATAAGTACGTGACTTATTTATGAGACTCGATATGTATGAATCTATTTCTAAACGATCCTCGATCATATGTCATATTGTTGGAACAAATATGATTCTAAGATCGGCATGTTTATTGATTGATGATCATGTCTCATAGATCATGGGTATGGAGATACCAAATCAATAAACATGGACATATGTGTTAGAGAACACATTGTTGGATAGACCCACCATGAGACACTACAGAATTAATGTGCCATTAGTTGGTCTCGTGTAGTGTTGGTACAAAGTCCTTAGACCCGAGATCACCATGGATTCCAACATGTGTAGTAGCCTACTTTGGGACTACCAAACGCTATTCCGTAATCGGATAGTTATAAAGGTAGTTTTCGGGTTTGCTATGAAACATGGAGTGGGATGTGAGTGATCAAGATGGAATTTGCCCTCCTTTGGAGAGATATCTCTGGGCCCTCGAGGTAATGGATTATGGAAATGCATGGCCATGCTAAGTTGATTGAGGAGTCAATCAACGCATGTATAATCCAATACGGTTCGAGTGAATGGTTAAGCTATTGAAGGGATGGCACACATCTTGCCTATAGCTTAACCGGTATCGTGAGGCAAAGGGATTTGTGTACACATTACAGTTCGAGCCGATATTATATTCTTGTATACTATGGTGTCAATATGTGCTGCTAGGCGCCGCTATTGACAGTGCCTGGCCTGAGTTGGACTCGAGCGACGATCGGCTAAGTTAGACTATAGCCGAAATCGAGTATACCGAACCTGCTGTGGTCGCACGCTTAAGGGGATAGAATAGATATTCGAGTTGGACTCGATACGGCTCGATCGGATAGGGATCCGATCGGATAGAGTCCTATGGGCTTACGACGTGTGGGGCGGCCAACTCTATGAGATACGGATGAGATCCGATTCAAAATAGAGTCCTAATCGGCCACTAGTCCCTCGGCCAACTCTATATAAAGGAGGGAGGGGTGGAGAGCCGTGGGACGTCAATTGCATCGCGTGCAAAAGTCGCCGAGATCAATCTCCACGGAAACCGTCCCCACTTTCGAGCCAAACCCTAGCCTTGCATCGCGTGCTAGCACACGGGTGTACGGCGTTCGTCCCCGACGTGTGGATACCGGCAGAGAGGCGCGCTACGTTGCGCTCTTGACGGCCGCGGTCGGGCGCACGAACGAGGCGTGAGAACGCGGCCGACGACTCGAATCGGCCGATTGGCGAATCGGCTGTCTCCGGAATAGGCTACACTGCTCCGGATCGGATTGCCCCGATTGGCTATTCCGCCGCACTCTACTCTAATCCGGTAACGATCTATCGGCCCTTACTTGCAAGTGTTCCTGGTTTGCGCGGTAGAAATTTTTGTTTTCGGCTAGCGTAGCTTCCGCGCAACCCTTCAAGAAGAAACCTTGCAAACATCCGGGCCTTCGTAATGAAGTTGAACCCGGAGAAGTGCACTTCTCGGCGTCCCATCGCAAACCTGCCGGCTTCATGGTATCACATCGCGGCATTGAAGCAAACCCGAGAAGATCAACGCCATCTTAAACATGAAGCCCCAAGTAATCGAAAGACGTCCAAAAGCTCACCGGCCGCATGGCGGCACCGAGCCGTTTCATATCCCGACTTGGCGAACGAGGCATGCCCTTCTTCAGCCGTCGAAGAAGACAGCACGACTTCCAAGGGACCACGTAGGCCGACAAGGCCTTTGAAGATTTCAAAGAGTTTGTCGAAACTTGGTTTCGGCAATATAATTTCTGGGGTCGCAGTCAAGATCGCCAAGCACAATGGGTTAGGAAAAGAGAAGATTTAGACAGGTTCAGGCCCTCTCGTGAGGTAATACCCTACTCCTGTTTCGGTGGATTCGATCCGCCGAGTGCCTTTATTGATCTCGTGATCTAAAGCTCTTGCTTATGAAGTTGTATCTCAAATCTAGTGTTGGATATCCCTCGAGGGACGCCCCTTACCCCCCTTATATAGTCTTGGGAGGAAGGGTTTACAAGTCGGAAACCCTATCTTATTCTAAGTTGGTTTCCTCAATCTTACCAAACCGTGACTATAGGTCGGTTGCCTTATCTCTATCGGCAACCGTAATACCTAAGTCACTTTCGGCTTACAGATATAGCAGCGCAATCTATCCCTACCTCCAATGGATAAGCTTGCCATGTGGATACCCGATTGCCACAATCTCCACAAGAGCCCCGAGTCCTTTTCGCCGACGAGACAACTCAGCTTCTGCACTCAAAGGAGCACTCAACCAAAAATCTCTTCGACCGAGTGCTTTTGGCGCCGAGTGATTCCATCATCTCTCGCCCGAATCTTCCCGAGTGGCTCCAAAGACCGTGAAGGGCTGGAAAATATATATATAAAAATTTCTCAAAAATAATATCTAGGTGCATCTCCCGATGCACCTAATTATAGGTGTAGCCCCCGACTATGTGGTTAGTCGAAAATAGACTAAGCATATAGTCAAGAACTATAAAAATTATTCTCATGTAGATGCCTAGCTCATGCTAAAACAATCATAGAAATCTCATTACTCAAAGCAAGTTCATACTCAACCGAGTGAATTTGCCCGAGTCATCTCGTAACAAATAATTCAATCATCCCTCATGGGTAAAAAGCACTCGGTAAACTCTTGCTCAACCGAGTGGATTCGCCCGAGTAATCCCGGAATAAATATTTCATTCATCCCTCATGGGAAAACAAGTTCTTTCAATCATATGAAAAATATGACCAAGTTATTAAATAGCTTTTGCCATAATACTGGTCTCAATCTTATAAAGATCTTCACCAAGGTGGAAAATAAACAAGCATTGGTAAGATTACCCAACCAAATGCCGAAAAACCAAACAGCCCTTGTTCACCAAGGCAAGCTTAAAAACTCATTGTTGGTCACCTTCCAAATTGCATCGTGTCGCCTTCTCATGAAGTCGACAAACCGCGTTATGGAAGGATCTTTAAAGGTATTGGGCACTCGAACACGCGCATATTGCTGTGGCAAATCTCGCTTAAGCTCATCCGCTTAAGTCCCTAAGGACACGTATCGATCACACCTTAGTTGGGCCGTAGATTTTCTTATGGGCTCGGCCCACTCAACGTAAAACCTAGCACATCCCTCAAATCTTTCTTATAAAGACGCGAGGTCGTCCCCGCTCTTCATCTTCCAAAATTCCCTTCTCGCAATATCGCTCATCGGGCTCATTGCGGAGAACCCTAGGCTTGCGCGCTCCCAAATCCGTCCATCTAAGAGCTTGATCTCTGCAACAACCAGCCTCCACAGCCAACTCTCCCACATCCATCGCCCAAGATCTAACCTTTCTCAGCCAAATCCACTCCTCAACAACCCCGCTCTCATGGCGAGGAGAAGAATATTCCGTTCGAACAATGGGCCACCTCGGATGTGAGGGAATATACCCTCAAGGAGATGGTGAAGCACGGCGTGCTTCCGCCCAAGGAACTTGTGGGATGGCGCCCGGCGGCGGGGAGGACTTCCCGACCCCAAACACCGGTGAGCTGGTCGTCTTTACTTCCTTTTTCTATTGCGGATTCAGTCTTCCCACCTCCGAATTCTTTCGGGGGCTCTTGGACTACTATGGTCTTCACATCTATCATCTGAACCCCAACTCGATGCTTCACATTGCACTCTTTATTCATGTGTGTGAAGCCTTCCTTGGCATTCTTCCTCATTTCAATCTGTCCGCCGTATGTTCTACCGAAACCCCATCCGAACAAGGATCAACCTTGCGTCGTTGGTGGGGCAGCTTTTCAGCCTTCGCGGATCCCTCCGCAAAGACTACTTTTCTCTCCCCTTGAAATCTTCCAACAAAGGCCTGGCACGCGGGCTGGTTCTACATCAATAATCTCGAACCCGCTCGCCCGCCTTCGTCGGTCTTCCTCCCGTCCCCAAGCCATCTTGGAGCACCGTGCCGTAGCCCAAGATTGGGATGAAGCCAACGATCCGCTCGCAAGATCCCGGCGATGAAGAAGAGGAATCTTCACGGGGAACAAATCACTCGGCACTTCATCGTGCCGACCGGCGCCGATCAAGGAGCGATCAAGCCGGCCTTCGAGTACGAAGGCGAACGGACCCCATCGGGAGGACCCGATCCACTCACATACGAGATCCCGAAGATCCGGATGTACAAGCTCTTTTCATCTCGGGATCGCAGCTTGAGCGAGCCCTCATTCTCGCTCGGTCCTCCCATTCAAAGATCCACCGACCTCCTCCTCCGTAAGCCGATTGGTTGCTTCATAGTATCTTTCAATTTTGACGTCTTGTCGCTTAATGTCACACCTTCTTTCTTTTGCAGAAAACGCCTATCACTTCCAAGCCATATAAGATAGCTCATGACGACGCGCGTCGTCGCTTGCCAAGAAGCCGACCGCGGGATCAAAATCCAAGCCGATCCAAGCGGGAAGCGGGCGGCGCCGAGTGAGGACTCGAACAAGCGCGCAAGCAAAAGGCGGTTGATCATCGAGACTCGGATGACGACGTCCCGCTCCTCCGGCCGAGACCCCGCCTCTAAGGCGATCACGCGACGGCGCCGAAGATCCGCCGATCCTCCAGGTATGCTCAAACCGAAGTCCCGAGCTCTTTCGCATAAAACTTTTCTTTATCTTCGTTGTGTTCATTTGTGCAGAGGCCCCAGACATAGATCCCGCCGGGAGGGGTGAAGGGCCTATCCCGCCGCCGCCTCCCGAAGTGCCAAGACCGTTGAGCCAAAACCCCTGAGCTCCGCAACCGAGCGCAAGCTGCTCGAGAAGCATCCTTCACCTCGAAGGAGAGCGCACCTAGGAAGGAGCCCTCGACCGCGGCCGGGATATTCCGACCGGAAACCAGCCGGCTGCCGGAAACCCACTGGCCGCGGCCCGAGCGCCCGACCGAGGGTCACTCGGCGCAGCCCGAAGAAGAAGAAGGGCCCGCCTGCCCCACCTAGGGCAGGCACCACCGAAACCGGTGAGACTTGCTTCTAACTTTCCTTTGTTCTTTCAATTTTGAATCCTTCATGTCTTCATTGGTCTTTCTTGTTTGCCGCCACTCGTAGAAGAGATCCCTGTGCGGCGCCCGCCGAGGCCCGGTTCCTCCGATCGAATCGAGTGGCGGGACTCTAAGGCGAGAGACAGGGCATCATCCTCGACCGGCAAGCTGAAAAGGATGAAAGGGATGCCCTCGTCGAGAGCCCGAATGAGGCGACCCGATTGCTCAACGTAAGCCTTCGTCTTTCTTTTTTGATTATATCTTCGTTACTCTTCGCCGATCATTCTCTCGCTTTCGCATGCGTAAAGAATATTGCCGCTCGATGGCAAAATCCGAGGTGCCGAAAGCCGGTGCCTCACTTAAACTCCTTGGAGGACGTTCGCCGATGCACTGAAGGTCACTCGGGAGGAGGCCGCTCGAGGAGGCCGCTTTAAGGAGGGAGATCTCTGAGCTCGGGAAGCGAACCTCGACCTCCGCGGATCAATAGGAAGTAAGCCCGCCTCTCCCAGCCTTCATTATGATTCTTTTGTTGATCTTGTCAATTGATAATCCTCTTTCGTTGTAGAAAATTCTTCTGAGGTCCACTCGCTTCAAGTCCAACCTGAAGCCGGCCAGCCTCGACAAGGCCGAGATGGAGGCCGAATTTGAAGGTAACCTTCTTTGAAGTTGAATTTCATGTGTCGCTTCATTCCCGAGTGCCATGAATGATCCGGAACTCCTTGCAGCTTATAAGATGAAGACCCGAGCCCAATACGACGTCTTACTTGGGCGGATCAAGTCTAGCGACGAGATTCGGGAAGAGGTCGCTAACGCCGCCACGCCGATCTTAACATCCTTGTTTGATCAAGGAGTTGGGGCTAGCTCGCCGGGCCAATCGAGATCTTCGACAAGCTCCTCGGCTGCCCGAGCAAGATTCGAAGAACATCACCGGCGCCAACATGGGGCTGGTCTGCTCTTGCATAGACCAAGTCCCTCTACCCCGAGTGGATATTCATTCAATCGGGAGGGCTTCGTTGAGGGGACACAGCTGTGCCTTAGATATGCTCGCCGAGGCGCAAGAGGCGGCGAAGAAGATCTCTTTAGATGTAGTAAACAATTTTAAACTCCGAACCGTATTTTGACTTTGCTTTGTAGATATCATGTAATTGTGAAACTCGCGTGGAATCTTTGTGACTATTTTTAGTTTATTTATGTCAATGCCTTGATTCGAGCCTTTGCGTGGAATTTCTTAAGTAGTTTTCGTTTTGTCATCAAGCCTAGGCTCGATTAGGTCATCGGAAAACTCTCGCCCTTAGACACCGAGCTCGAGTCGAAGGACATTAAACAATGATAAACCAAATTGTGCACAAAAATTTGATGAGAAAATTCGAGCTTTATTGATATGTGTATCACGCCTCGACCGCTAGCTCAAGAAGTCATCTTGCTTGAGGTTGGCAATAAGGAAAACATGAGGCCTTAGCCAAATTAGGCGTAAAACCGTCGAAGATGCTCGATGTTCCAGTGCGTTCTCCACCATGGACCCGTCTCGTGCTTTTAGCCTGTAAGCACCGGCCGAGTCACTTCGGCGATTATATACGGTCCTTCCCATAAGGGAGATAACTTGTGTCTTTTTGGTGGTCCTGGATCTTGCGTAGGACCAGGTCGCCAACAATGAAAGCTCGTGCTCGCACGTTGCGACCGTGGTATCTTCCGAGCCCTTGAAGGTATTTGGCCGACCGGATGAGGGCCGCTTCGCGGCCTCTTCCAACGGTGAGGTCATCCACTGGCCGATGTCGTAGCGCTCATCGTTGAAGCCGCTGGGACCCGAGGGACTCAAACTCCATCTCGTTTGGCAACATGGCTTCGCGCCATAGACCAAAAAAGAAAGGAGTCTAGCCTAGCCGGTGGCCCGACCGGGTGTAGTTCGTAGCGACCATAGAACCGAGGGAAGTTCTTGGACCCACTTGCCAATGCAGAAGGGCTTAGCCGGGCCGAAGACGCGAGCCTTGATGCCTTGAAGGACCATGCCGTTTGCTCGCTCGACTTGCCCATTGCTTTTAGGGTGAGCTACCGATGCGTAGCAGCATTTTGATTCCAAAGTCTTCGCAGAATTCCTTGAAGATGCCTCCCGTGAATTGAGTCCCGTTATCGCTATGATTCTCGTTTGGGACGCCGAAGCGGTGCACGATGTTGAGGAAAAGTCTCGCGCTTTGCCTCGGCGGTGATGGTGGCAACCGGCTTGGCTTCAATCCATTTGGAGAACTTGTCGATTGCGATTTAAGAGGTGTGTGAAACCTCCCGGAGCTTTCTTTGAAAGGGCCAACCATGTCCGTAACCCATACCGCGAACGGCCAGTGAAAGTGGGATTGTTTGAAGCTCCCGGGCCGGAACATGGCTTTGTTCTGCAAAAATGGTAGCCTTCGCAGTTCTTACGACTTTTTCCGCTTCTGAGACCGCGGTAAGCCGAAGAATCCTTGCCTCGTAAGCTTTGCTTCGACAGAGTGCGTGCCGCCGCGTGGCTTCCGCATATGCCCGAGTGGATATCTTGGAGTAATTGTTTCCCTTCTTCGGGTGTGATGCACCTCATTACAATTCCGTAGGGGCTTCTCTTATATAGATCGGAGTCGACCATGACGTACGCTTGGCAACGACGGACGCGTTCGCTTCATCCCTGGCCATCCGGCAGCTCTTGATGAGTTAAGAATTTGATGAGCGGCGCCCTCCGCCAGACGATCATGGTGACTTCGTTCGTGGTTTGTTCGTTGAGAGCTGTCTTAGCCACGACGGCTGGCTCGTAAAGATGTTCGACAAAGACATCTCGTTGGAGCAGCCTTCGCGCTTGGATCCGAACCGTGCTAGCTCATCGGCAGCTTTGTTGTTATGTCTCAAGACATGTGAGAGTTCGAGCTCACAAACTTGTCCCTCAAGCTTATGGACCTCTTTGTCGGTAGGCCTCCATAATGTTGTTTAAGCAGACCCGCCTTTCATCACTTGATTGACGACTACACTGGGAGTCGCTTTCACAATAAGCCGACGAATCTCGAGTGAGACTGCGAGGCGCAGTCCGTGTAAAAGAGCTTCGTATTCGGCGACGTTGTGTGATGCGGAGAAGTGGAGGTCGAGGACATATCTTAGCCTTCCCCGCCGGGGGAGATAAGCACAACTCCCCGCTCCCAAGCCGCTGATCCTCTTGGATCCGTCGAAGTGCATGGTCCAAGTTGTTGGAGGTCTTCCCGAGGTACGTGTTCTTGCTGCTCACCCACTCGGCCGTGAAGTCCGCTAAGGCTTGTGACTTAATGGACGTCCTGGGCTTGAAAGTCAAATCCATACGCACAAGTTTCCTGTGGCCCACTTGGCGATGCGCCCCGCTGCCTCGCGGCTGTGGACGACGCCGCCGAGTGGAAAAGAGGTGATGACGGTGACCGAGTGACTCCCGAAAGTAGTGTGCCAATTTCCTCGCGGTTATTAGAACACCATAAAGCAATTTTTGTACCTGGGGGGTATCTGGATTTTGGCTCCTCGCCAATACTTCGCCGACAAAGTAAATTGGTCTTTGAATCTTCCGGCGCCCGTCCTTCTTCTTCTCGTTCAACCACAAGGACCGTGTGGCCGACCACTCTGGTGAGTGGCCGAGACGTACAGCAAGCAGGGGTTCCCGGGGCCGAGGTGAAGCCAGACGGGTGGCGTGGTAAGGAACTCTTGAAATCTTCGAAGGCCTTGCCGCCTTCCGTGGTCCACCGGAAGTCGCCCGTCTTCTTCGCAGCCCGAAGAAGGGCATGCCTCG